>APFE031750056.1:75793-87021 GCA_000404065.3 Pinus taeda
GGCTTTATTCTTTTCATTCCTCACCTTAACCTCACTCTAACCTCACCCTAACCCACCCCCTTAATGCTAAGTTAACATAACTTTAAAAAAAAATTAAAAAAAGAGTGCCTTTTTCCCTTGCGCACGGCCTGCTTGGGCGAAGCGTACAGAAGCGTGCGTGAAGCGTGCGCTTCCTCCTCCGAAGTGTCGTGCTTCTGAGGCCCAAAGCGCCGCCCGAAGCGCGCTTCGGAGGCATGGAAGCACCGCTTCTGGCCAGCGCTTCGGAAATTCCAGGAAGCGGCTGAAAAAGAAGAAGCGGCGCTTCCGAATTCGGAAGCGCTGCTTCCGACGAAGCTTCCTAGGCGCTTCCGTACGGGACGCGCTTCGGAGCTTCAAACCGGGGGGGGCGCTTCGTGCAACACTAGGTTGACTTGGCGTGGAGGAAGTTTGTGTCATTTGGAGGACAATCACCCACTCAAGTTCGATCTCCTAGAAGAAGACGTGAAAAAGTGTGAAGTTGCAATGGAAGAAGGAGAATTGCAAGATTAAAGGTTTTTGGTTATCTCTGTCTCCCAAACGTGTGATTTTCTGGGCTACAGCATCAAGGTCGAACTATGGCATCAAGGTCAAAGTACGACATCAAGGTCGAACTACTGCTTCAAGGTAGAAGTGTTGCTTCACGCTCAAAGAGCTATGTGCTTCAAGGTTGAAGTCGTTGCGTTAGTATCGAAGTTGCTAGGTCAAAGATACTACTGCATCAAAGTGTTGTTGCTACTACTATTGCATCTAGGTCGAAGATAGTACTGGAAAGTGATCAACTGCGGAAAAAGGAAAGGGTTGACTCGGTGTGGAGGAAGTATGTGTCTAAGTCAAGAGTCTTGGATTATCTCAAGAAAACTATTGAAGGAAGAGTTGTTGACTGGGTTGTCCCCAAGGTTGGGGTTTTGCCCTAGCTATCTGCCTACATCTGGTGTCCTTGATCTTTGTGCTATTGTTTTGGTAATTGCTTGATGAATTAAGATAAAAGAAGAACATAAGAAAATTAATAAGAACACAAGAATCTCACAAGTAATTATCAATTATAAGAAAATATTTCTGCCTTTCTGATTTTCTAACATAGTTTCAGAGCTAGGGTGAAGAAGAAAGAAAAAGGCAGGTTGAAGATCTATCGAAAGAAGACTAAGGAATCTCAAGAAGTTGAGCAAAGGATCATATAAGGAGACCTTACAAGGAAAGAAGTTTATTACCTTCAAGGACAATGTCTAACTCCATAAAGGGAGAGATCAAATTAGTAGGAGCATCATATTACATGTCATGGAAAAAGGGGATAGATCTAATCCTCAAAAAGAATAAAGTTTTGGATCTAGTCAAAGGTGTGAAAATTCCTACACTCAAGGAACCCTTACTGCAGCAAAACTAAATTTACTTCTCCTACTTGATTTTAATATACATTATCAAGTTATTTTCTTAAAAATACTTAAGTAAATTACTTTTGCAGCCTACACCAATTTAATTTGATTACATGAAACAAGAAACTGAGCAAAGAACAAGATACATAGGACACCGTTATTTTTGGACAAAATAGTCCCCGAAAAAACCCAATGTGGGAAAACCGGTGTAACAGCTCTGAGGGTTTTATATTATCAAGCAGTAGTTCTTAATAGAATGTTGGATGCCCTCTAGGAAATCCAGTGACAGAGAAAAAATATAATGGCAGAAAACTTAGTGAGATTACCTCACTTCACCCAGCGGATTCTGGTTGATCGGCAACAGAACTGGCTAACTCCGGTTATCTTTGCGTTGGCCCTGCGTCAGCCCTGCATTGTCTCTTCTGCCTCCTAGAGCTTCTGCATCAACCTCTCCCGGCTGTTTCGGCAGCTCCCTGACAGTTCTGGATTTCTATGTGAGGGCAGCCTCACTTCTACACTAGCTCTTTTGGCTTTGCGTCAAGACTGTGTGGGCCCAAACTGGCCCAGCATCAGTCCCTCTAGGTGTTGTGCTACCTCCACTAGTGGCTCTTCGCCTCTCTGTCCAGTATTCCCGAACTATCCCTGCCCCTCTGCTACAGAATGATCACTTAGTTCGAATTTCTCAGCTTCCTAGCCCCAGAAATCATACTCCAGACCAATTTGTTCTGTGTGTGTGTGTTTCTAAATGAACCCAAATCCTCCTTCTTATACTTTTCTCGTTAATATTTCAACGACTGATATTAAGTCTCTAATCAACGGCTAAGATTAAAATTTGACTTAATCCGCTTTCTAGAACATTCTTACCCATATTTTGATTAATATTTTAATTTTCCTAAGTTTAGACTTTAGAACCCCATTAAAAATATTAATTATTTTAATAAAATACAATCCAGGTGGAATTTCACCAAACAGGTTCTGGGTTCTTTAGAACACATGTGCCTTAGCCTCTCCACCAATTTTCATGGCTAGAGCACATCCCATGCTACCAAAAACTAACACTCCCTCTCAGCGAGGAGTGTGCTCTAGCAACAATGTCCAACTCCATGTTGCTCTATCTCTGAAGCATCTTCTTTCCGCACTGTTTTTGATGCTATTGTACTGCTGCCGATGACACTGTCACTCCCATTGTTGCATCTGTACTACAGCTCCCTCTCAAATGCTACATTTGCTATGCTTCTAGCACTGTCACTGCTAACACTACATTCGTACTGCAACTTAGTTGCTGAGAGAAGCAACTGAAAAATACCCAAAATTACTAAACTAATTATGTTCAACATAATACCATGTGAATGTTGGAATATGACTGCTACTAGTCTCTGACCCTCTGAATCTTCTGCGTTGTTGCTAACTTCTGCACTATGCCATCTGCACCGCTGCCAACCTTACTCTGCGTTGATCAGTGTCTGGTCTCAGGTACCGCATTAGTCTCTCCAACGAACCCACTGCATCATTTGACACTAAGTCCATCTTGCTACTATTGAATCTTGGGCTCCCGTAGCAAGGAATTGATCCAAAAGGTGGGTTCCTCAAGGATCCTGCCCACATTCAGTCCTCCCGACTACAGTTTTATATCGCTCTAGTTCCCTCCTGGAGATGCGTGGGCACTCATGGCAAACTCATCTTCGTCAATTTTTGTTGGAGCAGACTTAAGATCATGTTTCTCATCCTTATCCTTTTGCTTCAAAATACATTGGGATGCAAAGTGGCCAATCTCACCACATCTGAAACATTTCACTTTCGAAATGTCCTTCTGCTTTTGCTTCTGTTGTCCCTTTGATGCTAGAGTTGCATTCTTCTCCTTTTCCTTGGTCTACGTGCCACTCCCACTGCTGCCACTGAGGTTGACCTTAACTAGATTGCTCCTTAATTCTTCCTGTTGAAGGGTTGCTCACATCTCCTCCCATGAAGGTAGTCTTTCTCTGCCCAATATACTTTGGATGAAGACTTGTCATTCATCCCAGACTCCATTCAGGGCCATCCTTACCATCACGGTAGACCCCACTGCTGCGAGCTGGTCTCTGGTGCAATGTTGCACAAAACGGGGACGTTTTTTGGAAGCAGAGACGCGGAAGCATCATTTTCCAAAAATCTAGGAAGTGAAGCGTCTGCATATAATATATATATATATATATATAATATTATATAATATATATATATATAAATAGATATTTTTGGCATTATATCAAAAACTTGCGTCCTGCTATAATTTATATTTTTTTGCTATATATATATATATATATATATGGGCACACGCTCCTTGAAATTTCCAGGAAGCATGTTTATCAGCCCGAAACGCGTTTCAGAAGGTGCTTCCCCCACGCATCCGTATGGATCGCGGATCGGGGTTTTGTCCGGAGGGAGGGGGGACGTTTCCTGCAACACTGCTATGGAGTCCTAAAGACGTTGAAGATAGGAGTTAACCCCTTCTCCCTTTTGCATCAATGTTCGTTGCTACTTTTGTTCTAAGTACATCTTTCGTTGTTCGGAAGAGCCTTCATACAGTGAAGACAAAGCTTCCTACATTTCTCGAGTTGTATCTTTGCCCTGCAAGTGTGAGACCACATGATCTCGAACTCCATCGAGTATGAACCTCTTCGCCTTTCCCTACTCAGCCTTATACTTCTTCTTCTGATCATGGTCCGCGAGAACGGCCACAACACTCTTGACGTAAGCTTCGAGGTCGTACTCCTCCAGAACCATTAAGATTTTGGTCTTCCATATGACATAGTTGGAAGCTCCTTCCAACCTGTCCTAATCTCTGAGCCCATGCGATGCCATCTCACCCAACTGTCGAATTGACTCATCTAGTCACTGCTCAGCACTAGCATGCTGCCTGGCAAGTGAAAAATTTGAACTTTTGGCGAGAAAAGTCCTCTGAGGAGAAAATCCCCTTCTATGTGACTTCACTCTTTTCTGACGGATTTTTGCCCTAGCAGAAACTGCATCCTTCAAGCATTGCGTTGAGGCTCTGCATCACTCCCTCTGCCTCTGCAAGCTCACAAACTGAACATCGTACCTCTCTGTCGACTCTCTCAGAGAGAGATTTCCTCGGAATCTCTGCTTTCCCGGCAAGGACTACGCAATCCCTTCAAGGGGATTCGAATTGCTGCCAAATGCAGCTATTGGCCTCTCCGCTCAGCACTGGATCTGCTCTTCCTATTTCAAAAGCAATGCTCCGATACCATGTGAAAATTCCTACACTCAAGGAACCCCTACTGCAGCAAAACTGAATTTACTTCTCCTACTTGGTTTTAATATATATTATCAAGTTATTTTATGAAAAATACTTAAGTAAATTACTTTTGCAGCCTACACCAATTTAATTTGATTACATGAATCAAGAAACTGAGCAAAGAACAAACTTTTACCTAATATTATTATAATCACTTATTATATTGACTAGTTAATTGACTAGGTCAGCCCCTACTTATATTATTATTTTATTATTTAATTAATAAATTTGCGACTCATTCGATAATAAGTAATTTATTTTTACATAATTGCTAGTTTCTAACTAAATAATATTATTTCACTAACAACTAGCTATGAACAGCTAACACTGTGCAATGATGCATCCCTGCTATTTATTTTCTCAAATCAATCGATTTCTCACCTTGTCCTGAGGATGAACCACATTAGTTGGTTCTAAACGTCAACCCAATCCTTGTGATGTGATTAATCCGAAAGACTATCTCTCTTAATTATGGATGACAAAAGTCTTTGATCTAACAAGTACATAGGACACCATTATTTTTGGACAAAATAGTCCTCGGAAAAACCCAATTTGGGAAAACCGGTGCAACAACTCTAAGGGTTTTATATTATTAAGCTGTAGTTCTGAATACAATGTTGGGTGTCGTCCCAGTGGTCCAATGACAGAGAAAAAATATAATGGCAGAAAAATGAGTGAAATTACCTCACTTAACCCGGAAGATTCCAGTTGATCCGGCATCAGAACTGGCTAACTCCGACTATCTCTGAGTAGGCCCTGCGTCAGCCCTGCGCTATCTCTTCTACCTCTTGGAGTTTCTGCATCAACCTCTCCCGGCTGTTCCAGCAGCCTCCCGGCAGTTTCAGATTTTTGTGTGAGGGCAGCCTCACTTCTACGTTGGCCCTTCTCGCTTTGCGTTAAGACTATGTGGGCTCAAACAGGCCCAGCGTCAGCCCCTCTAGGTGTTGCGCTGCCTCCACTAGTGGCTCTCCGCCTCTCTGTCCAGTATTCCCGAACTATCCCTACCCTCTATTGCAGAATGATCACTTTGTTCGAATTTCTAAGCTTCCTAGCCCCATAAATCGAACTCCAGATCAATTTGTTTTTTCCATGTGTGTTTCTAAATGAACCCCAAGCCTCCTTATACTTTTCTCATTAAGACTTCAACAGCAGAGATTAAGTCTCTAATCAACGACTAAGATTAAAACTTCACTTGATCCGCTTTCTAGAACAGTCTCACCCATATTTTGATTAATAGCCATTAATATTTTAATTTTCCTAAGTTTAGACTTAGGAACCCCATTAAAAATATTAATGATTTTAATAAAATACAATCCAGGTAGAATTTCACCAAACGGTTTCTAGGTTCTTTAGAACTCATGTGCCTTAGCCTCTCCACCAATTTTCATGGCTAGAGCACATCCAATGCAACCAAAAACTAACAAAAGGAAAAGTAAAGAAACTTATAAATGAATCAAGTGAAGCAAAGAAAGCAAAGTTTAGAGAAACAAAGATTTTGGCCATGAGCCTAATAGTGGATGGAATGCATGCAGTCAAGGAATTAGAATATCTTTAGTAATCAACAAGGAGAGTGAAGAAGAAAAAATCTCAATGATTGTTCCGCTCATCACAAGAAGAAAGGAACCTTCAAGAAGTCCAAAGGGTCAATGCTACAGTTGTCATAAGATGGGTCACTATGAAAGGGATTGTCCTGAGAATCCAAGGAATAAAAGGAGGAACAGGGATCACGCAACCTTTGCCAAAGAAGTTTCACCAAAGAAGAACAAGATGGAAGGATCCAAAGTCAAAGACCTATTTGTTAGGGACTTTATCCCTTACCTATCCCTCAAGTTTGAATTAAGAGGGAGCCCTCACCACTTTCCAAAGATACGTATCTTACTTCTTGTATTATCTTTTATATTTGGTTTCCCTTACTTATCGAAGTTTGTTTATATTAAATACTAATCACATTTCTATTCATATTTTCCTTGTTTAGGAAAGGCTTACTAAATACTCAAGAATTATGAAAGAAGGCCTCACAAGACAAAGCATTAGGATTACAAAGTTTGTTATGAAACAAAGGTATGCCTTAGACCATAAGCTTTGTTCTCTTCATGATAAAGGTATATTCATTCTTTTTGGTAATCTATTCTACATTACTAACATTGTTGTGTCTAGCACTCTTGAATCTTAAAGATTCTTGAATCAGGTGATTCATCATTAGATAAATCTACCCTCCTCACATCTTTGATTATTCTTGTGGAACAACCCTAAAGAGGTTCTTTGTAAAACCCTAACTTAAGGCTATGTCGATGATAATGTGTGAAACACTAGCCTACTTAGGGTTATTGATGAAGTCTAAAGAAATTGTTTGATGCCTTGATGATGTCATGTTTGGGGTTTTGGTATGGTTATGAAAACCCTAACATGTTAGGGTTGAAAGGTGATATCAGAAATCCTAAACCTTTGAAGTTTTGGTAATTTAGGGTTTGCTATGTTTTGTATTGAAACCCTAGATCTTTAGGGTTTAAGAGCAAGGCCCTTATGACCTAGGAATGAATCCCTAGGTGTACATTTTTTCGTCTGATCAAGTTTCTTATATGTCTGACTTTAATGTGTTTGTGTCATTGGGTTTGTCTGACATATGTTGTTATGATATGCTTATGCATGAGGATGAAATCTTATATATGCATATGCGCTGACCTAATTATTGATGGTCATAAGTCCTAGGGTTTGTAACTAAGCCCTAGCCAAACCCTGATATTTTAGGATGATATTGTTTGTGAATTCTCGGGTTTTGTAGTTAAACCTTAGTAGAAGTTAAATTCTCTAATATATTATTTGACAAATCTAGGATTTATGAAAGGTTGCCTGAAATTGTGTTGTGATCAGTTTGATTGCTGAGAATTAGTAAATGGAAATCTAGGGTTTACATCAAACCCTAGCAGAAGCTATTCATGTTGTTGATTAAGTTCTGATTGGTTTTTGAATCTCATGTATGAAATCTAGGGTTTTATGAAATAATAGTAGTAAGTCTAACATATGAATTCTAGATGCATTATTATATTGGTCTCTAGGGTTTGGTATATGTTATAAAAGAGTTTGTCATATCTCTGAAAGAAATATTGAAGCCCTAGATATAATGAGATCGATATCTTGAGTTGTTAATGTGATTTAGGGTTTGTAACAAAACTTGGGCAAGAAGTTAAAGTATAGAAGTAAAGTCTCTTGTTGATTATGTTTATAAAGTCTAATGCTTCCATTATTGTATGATTTTGATGAGGTTAACTTCATGCTTCTATAGATTTGGTTGTACATGCTATCTAAAATTGTGCAGATACATAATCTTCAAGATGGTGAAGATGTTCATTTGATAAGCATGATGAAGAAAGTTATGTGGATGATGATGGTCATGACAACTTTGAAGCATGGAAGCCATGAAAGATTCTCCGATGTCCTAGAAAAGAAGTTGATCACCCTAGGTTAATGGGGAGCTTGGGTATATTCCTTGTATAGGAATGATTAGATCCTCCCTAGTTAAGAGGGAGTGATGGATATGGTTCTCTACTTCATGTGTAATGCACTAAACCATGACTAACAGTCGTGAGTCTTAGTGAAGGCCATGAGTGAAAGAAGGACACATCGGCCATGAGTGAAAGAAGGACACATCACTCTTGTCTTCATGGAAATAAGTCCCTAATTAAGAGGGAGGGCATATTATAGTCATGATGGTTACCTTGAAAGAAGAAATTGGAGAATGCATTTTGAGGTGTTGCTGAAAGAAGGAAAGGAGGATCTGGTTGTAGAATATGTTGTTTCATGTACAATAGGGAAGGAAGCTATATGGTTGAAGAATCCTCTGTCAAAACTCATTTGAAAAGCTCTAAGTCCTACTGTGAAAAGTTGAGAAGCAACATCAAGATGTCTGAAAGACCCCAGAGGTTTGTGTTTACTTATGTACATTTGAAAGATCGTTATTGATTGGGGTTGTGTTTGTACAGGTAAATCTCTCAGAAGTTTCGATAGCATGTTTTACATGCTTGTTGTTATCGATCAGTTTGATCAAGGGAGATTTGTTGTTACTGATCTATTTGATCGAGATGGATTTGCTACTAATTGTAAAAATCGGATTTGTTGAGGCTTTGTGAGTGAAGCATTCCTTGGGAGGACATCAAGTCGGCACTATGTGTTGATGTCTAGATCCCAAAGTAGAGAGGGTTGTGTTGGTCATGGAGCTCTCATCTCGGTTACACACCTAGATCCCTAGGATGGTGGTTAGCAAGTAACCCTAATGGTACCTAGAGATGATGAAAGCTTTAGTCCATCTTAGTCCCACTCGGATAGATTGCCCTGGTCAGGAATTTAGTATGTGGCATTGTGGTGCCTAGATTGTTGAGAGACCTTGGATAGATTGCCCTGGTCAGGAATCTAGTCCATGGCATTGCGGTGCCTAAACTCTTCATAGTTCACATAGTTGGAGATATTCCTTGTACTTGTATATGATGAATACCTCCCTAGTTAAGAGGGAGTGTTGAAAAATGTAACTAGGTTCGGTCTTCATAATTATATTTGAGTCATAATAAAATGTACTTATGGAAAAGAATGAAAAGAAATTTTATTATTATTAGTATGACTTATTAAAGCATGGGTTTCATGCTTAGGTCATCATGTTTTAGGTCAAAGTCTCCATTGAGGACTTCTGGATTTATTCTAAGTCAATAGAGTCATTGTACATTTAAAGAGACCCTTCTTCGGCTTTTGAATCATGTGAAAAGAATTATTTTTGAGTCAAAAATGAATTATGTCACCTCCACACCAAGTTGACCTCAAGAAAGGTAATTCAATCTCACCAGAAGCCTATATATTGAAGCAGTTCGATTCATTTGGAGGACAATCACTCACACAAGTTCGATCTCCTAAAAAAAGCCATGAAAAAGTGTGAAATTGCAGTGGAAGAAGGAGAATTACAGGATCAAAGGTTTTGGGTTATCTCTCTCTCTCAAACGTGTGATTTTCTGGGCTACGGCATCAAGGTCGAAGTTTTGTTACAATATCAAGAAGTTTTGTTACGACATCAAGAAGTTTTGTTACAACATCAAGGTCGAAGTACAGCATCAAGGTCAAAGTACGGCATCAAGGTCGAAGTACGACATCAAGGTCAAAGTGCTGCTTCAAGGTAGAAGTGTTGCTTCAAGGTCAAAGAGCTAAGTGCTTCAAGGTCGAAGTTGCTGCATTAAGTTCAAAGTTGTTAGGTTGAAGATACTACTACATCGAAGTGTTGTTGTTGCTATTGATGCATCTAGGTCGAAGATAGTAATGGAAAGTGACCATCTGCTGAAAAAGGAAAGGGTTGACTTGGTGTGGAGGAAGTTTGTGTCTAAGTCAAGAGTCTTGGATTATCTCAGGAAAATTATTGAAGGAAGAGTTGTTGACTAGGTTTTCCCCAAGATTGGGGTTTTGCCCTGGTTATCCACCTACATTTGGTGTCCTTGATCTTTGTGTTATTGTTATGAAATTGCTTGATGAACTAAGATAAAAGAAGAACATAAGAAAATTAATAAGAACACAAGAATCTCACAAGTAATTATCATGTATAAGAAAATCTTTTTGCCTTTCTGATTTTCTAACAAGGGCCACCCCCTTCATCACTGTTATTGGAGCCCTCCTATTCATTATCACAAATGAGGGACTTCATTTAGCCTTCCAACAACCCTTCGTGCTACTATTCTATCATTTCGGCCCTCTTGGGAGGCTAATTATTCTTACTTTGGAGTTATTTGGTGGGCTTGTCAACGAAGTAGGGTTATTTTGCACATTATTTTATTTTAGGGGCATCATTAGGCTAAATTGGAACATTTGAATCCCTTGCAGGATTGTATAAATAAGAGAGAGGCACTCTCATTCATTCATCACACTTGGGATTTTTGCTAGCCTCGTTAGAGTATTCGGACCTGCTATTTTGGAGAAGATTTGGATTTTTTTGAGATGCACTTTGATGTATGGATATATTGCTATCTTTTTGGAGCTTCTAAATGCATTATTGATGAACAGATATACTTCATATTGTCTAGTAAGTGCCTTTTCTTGTTGAATATCTTTATGTAAATATCTAATGCATGGAATTTTTCTCATAGTGAAGATTTATGCCCCAATTTACTTCATATGGTGTGAAATTGTGAGGAAGTTTTGCATGTGTTATTGATGATATGAAATGAATGTTTGTTAAGTTTAGGTATGTTCTATGCTAGAGCAATTTATTTAAATTTTCACAGTTAGCAATCACATCAGCATTACGATAAACTGCGGATAGAACATAAATACAAAACGCAGAAGACAAGCCAAGACAAGAGGACACAAGATATGGCGCGAGCCAGGGACAAACCCCACAATGTGTGGGGAAACCCTTTGATCAAATCTTCTTTTATCTTCAAAGTCCAGCAGAGAAAGAGAGAGAGAGTACATTTACAACAGAAGTCAATACTTTGACTTATCTAGATCTAGCATAGATCATTTCGTATAATGATGAGATCAGTTGAAGACATTCTGCTTCAACTGATTCTCCAAGGTGA
>APFE031750060.1:8700-44171 GCA_000404065.3 Pinus taeda
ATGAATAGTTAAAGGATGAGCTTTCCCCCAAGATAAGTGGATGGTCAGTCGAACAGACATGCCAGAGGAAGGATGGCGACCTCAACAATGCTAACAACCAAGTCTGGAGGGATCTGGAAGGTTGGTTGTTAGAACAAATTCGCCCAAACAGGATCAGCGCGGGTGAGACACTGAGCTGGCGTGCTGACATCGCAGATCAAATATAGAGGAGGTCCGGTCAGCGCTCAACAGAACAAACGGAGGGTGCTCTGTTCGTAAAATGGGACCAGCGCGGAAAAGACGTGTGCTTCCGCGCTGGCAGCGCATCAGATACACTAGCCTCTGCCTGTCAGCGCGGTTATTTGATTAACAGACACGATGATTCATTTAACTTAGGCAAAGAGGGTTTTTAGCCATTTTGAGGAACATGAGCATAGGTGAATGTGGTTTCACAACACAGTAGGGAGACTAACATGATGGTAGTGACATTTTACTGTGTAACACCCCCTAAAGCGTGAAGGCCGAACTAGAGTGAGGGGTGAAATGCTTTACAAGTGGACACAGGGAACCGAATTCTGTCATTAGAAAATATGGAAGCAAGCATAGATACATATACATCACTAAAAACTCTGAATAATGATACATGAATCGTGGTATGGATGCAGCCATCGAGAGAATGATCATGTGAATGTATCCAAGGCATGGGCGCATACATCCAATAGAAAGGATCATACTGAAACCAAGGTATGGTCGAAACCATCCAATAATGAGAAGGACCACATATAACAACTCATGGCATGGTCTCAACCATCCATCTGAAAGAGACATTTATATCAACATGACCATGTCACATCGCCTCACAACCTCAACTTGTGTAATCTTAGCCCAGGGTGTTGTGCTTCAAACAACCTGATCAAAGTACAAATCCTAACACGTGAATGAATGTGTTGAAGTCGAACATGCTAGGAAGTCACTTAATTACTGGTCAATGATGTGAACCTTTAATAAGTGTGAGAGAAGCCACCAATAATGACAATGGCTCTCAAGTTACTGGCAACACAGTGCATGGAATGTGAATAAAGGAATTGATGTTGAACACCTGTTAAATCACTCGATCGAAAGCCAATGATGGAACTTGCATCGAGTGTGAAGAACTTGCCATTAGGGCATGCAAGCTCTAAGGTGCTGGAAGGGAGTCCCTTAGCCAGCTTCCTGGATAATGAGTTGAAGTCGACAAGAAGCAACCATGTCGAAGGAGGGCCATGATGTATCCTGCATAATCGACACAAGACAAATGGATGCAAATGATTTCAAATGATACAGAGAATCATGAGTAAGTGTAACTGTAGAAGGACTAACTCTTGAACATATTTGCGACATGACTCCAGAGCTTGGTAGTTTTTTGGATCCATAGGATTGGTGGTCATGATGACACGAAGCAAAAAGTGTCATGTTCAAGAGTGAGTTGCCGACACGACTGATAATATTTCCAATTTCCGCCCACCATTTCTGGTAGGTTCCCCAATTATTTTTTATCACAAGCTTGAAGGGGATAGAACTTACTTGCACCTATAATTTCATCCTTCGTACGAATCCGACCTAGTAAGTTTAATGAGCCCTAGGAAGGAGAAGGTCACGTTTGTCATGGTGATGAATCCAATGTCATTTAATGTTTTAACGAGTCTGACAAAGGGGTAACTCGATATATTTTTCATGTTTGGAGAGTTTGAAAAAGACATGGAAAATAAAACTCCACATGGTCCATTTTCATACATTTGTGTCTCTCGAGCTCGAAAAGGTAGAAAATGATACTTGAGAGAACCGCTTGACCATTTTAGTCAAGGAGTACATTTTTCGTAAATAGTGCATCCAAGCCTTAAAAAGGGGTAAACGTATACTAGGTGAACGATGTTTCATAGCCTTTAACAAGTTCAAAACCACAAGAGCTCGGCAATCTTTTTGTGTTTTAAGAGTTAGAAAAGAGCTTGAAAGAAGACCCCCCATTTTATTCTCTTTTATGATTCAAAAAGGAAAAAATACTCAGCGATCTTTTCATTTGAGTTTTATGAGTCGAGAAAAGAGATGAAACACGACTCTAGTACCATCATCAACAATCTATCACCCGTCGTTGCACAAAAAAGGTAAATGCATTATCTAATTCTGAGGTAAAATAAGTAAAAAAATACTCAAAAACCCTAATATTTCATGAAAAATGAATAACATGAGGCAAAAGTAATTATTTTTTACCATTTACCATTTTACCTTTGTGTGAAGAACTTTTTACCCACTTGTGGCCTAATTTTTCTGGAGCAGATTGGGGGAGATCCGGGAGGTCATTCACTGATCCGCCAGTTGTAGGTAAGAGGCAAGACCTTAAGCTCCATTTTCATATTTATTTCACCTATTTTTATCCACTTTTTGGATTTCACGTGGAGGTTTTGGCAAAACATTTTCGCCCTCAGTCGGCAAGATGTCTGGGCACAGAATCACGCTGATCAGGGGTTGATAAGACTGCCAACCACGTCGTCAGCGCCACTATTTTTAAAACAGTCGCATCGATGCTGTGAGAAAAGAATTTTTTATGTTTTTGCTCAATTCGACCATTTGATCCCAAATTTTTCTGGCCAAAGATAATCATTGACTTGATTATATGGTTTTTGCATGGAAAAAATTGTGAAAAATGGTGGATTGGAAGGAACGCGAGCATGACGATATTGACACTCAAGCAATAGCTGACCCAAATTTCTTGGATGCTTTGAGGAATTGTGGGCTCCTCAAATTATTTCTTACACTAGGTCTACGGGCTCAACTTGAGTTGCTAGGGTACCTGATCGGTCTCTGGGACGTGAATTAGGAAATTTTCATCATTGGTGATCAAGAGATGGAATTGGAAACTACAAACATTTATTTCATCATAGGACTGTCTCGGAGAGGGGAACTAGCCAATCTATATGGGTGTAAGCCGATTGGGGCAAGTGTGACCATTCTAATTGCTGAACATTGCCCAGAAGCTCTCAAATAAAAAAGTGGCAAGATCGAGATTATGATTATTCGAGATCTTGTGTTGAGAGTGTTACTGTTGACCATCAACAGAGTGGTTGGGTCCCAAGCACCGCATAAGACCAACAAGTCGAAGTTTTAGTATGCTATCGACTGTACAATGCCCATTATCTTTAACTGGCCGAAAGCTATGAAATTTAACATGTAGTGCCAGCTATCAAAAGCTAAGGCAGGAAACCTGAAGCAGTTTTGCTTCGGCTCTATGCTAGTGATCTATTCCTGGAGAGGGTTCCATTGTTCCAATACCAGTTGACTGAGGTGGAAAGGCCGATGCCACGATACCTACATATGGTCCATTGGAATGAGTTGATGCCCAGGGTTACCGGGGGCCAACAGATGTCCTATAAGCCCGCCTTTTTCTCGTCACTACGATGACAGTTGATCATAGTGGAGGATTGGCCTTACAGCGATACTGACTTCCACAAAGTTCTAGATATGCCTCTCCCTGAGGGGGAGGATTATGATGATGGAGGTAAAAAACAAACAATTTTTAATTTTTTGATGCTTTTTATTGTTTTTGAGATATATATGTTCATGACATTTTGATTTTATGAATGCAGATGTTGGACCAGAATGCCCTACTGGGATGTCCTTGATCTCCAAGCACGTCTCTTGGTAGTTTGATGTCTCTCCTTATCATGAGGGAGGCGACAACGAGGAGGTGATTACGTGAAATCTCAAGGGTTTGACCCATGGGATCCTAGAGTATGCCTGGATGGGTGATGTCCCATGCCAATACCAGAGGCATACGGTGGGGGTGTCAGATTGGATCCACCGATTGCTGACTCACGTAGTCCGAGCAGTTACATGCTATCATGAGCATCATGTTGTTTAGTGCATAGGTCTAGCATTCCACATTTTTTAGGCCTGCAAGCCACAAATGTATAAGGCCTACGAGCCACCGATGTATTTTGAACACACATATTGTTTCTTGGGGTTTTGATGTATGACAAACATTACCGGCACAGATGTATATATATGTTGTACTTCCTTGCTTACTATGGTACAATTGTTTTTTTTGTTTAGTTTTTACATGTTTTGCAAATGTCTATCCAACGCATAATTAGCTAATGCATATGTAAATGTATTCATGTGTCTAAGAATATGATGATATGTAATATAATCAAAATTTCTCTCTAGTAGATGAATACATAGATACATTCTCAATATCTGAGTGTTTCTGACGGAATATTTCCCGTTGAGTTGAAGGACAACAAGCTGTGAATCAAAGTTGACAACAATTTCCGGATGCTAAGAGTGATAGCTTCTAACAATAATTCGATAACTGCGCTATACTCAGTGACGTTATTCATTGTTCGATCTAGACAAATACCTTGAAGATCAATCAAATCATCATGGGGGTCATAAATGGCCCATGCCACAAATGATAGATTTTAGGTACTTCGGAAACACCATCAGCGAAATCGATGTGAGGAGACACTGACATCTGCAAAGTAGGCAAAACATAATAAGCAGGAAAGATACTTGCAAAATAACACACCAAACCACACTATACAAAAATGAATAACACACTATTGTACAAAAGTAACCATGCAAGATGACTTAAGCATAGTACTTTTTGAGAGAGTCCATGCTCGGACTCAGGGAATCAATCAACATAGATGAAAACTGGAGTTTTACCATTAACATGACAAGTAAGCATCGACTCACCCAAATAATGGAGTAGAACTCATATAAGGATGTGTGCCCATGCCTCCTGGGCGAGGGAGGGTTGCAGGTCAGGAGATGACAACCCCATTGCAATAATGGGCAATTGCTAAAAACTTGGGGAGGGGGAAAAACCTGAATCCATGAAGAGATAAAGGTGCACTCAGTTGCAAGATATTGAAAAAAATCGGGAGAAACTGGCATGTTAATAGGCAGCGGAGAAGAGAACCTCTCAAGACACATGGACATGACCATCTGGCTAGAACTAAGCCACGGGGAATGAGAAGACACGTTGAGAGATGAACTCAAAACAGGATGATCAGAGGATACCAAAGGTGAAGTCAAAAAAACTTCCACATAATCAATTTTGGCGGGAATTAACGGCATAACCTTGCCCCATTTATCGACAAGATCCGGCGAAGGAATGACCCAAGGATCAGACTTGACCAAAATCATGTTGACAGGGGCAACATGAGGAGGTGGGAGTGGAAATATGCCCATCAAGGCAAGATCTTTGAAAATTCCTACATGCAAACTCTCATAAGGGGCACTAGTGTGCTTGACATACGAAACATTGCCATCCAAGGAGGGAGAGGCAAAGAAGTACAGTTGGTTGACTGTGACTATCTTCCCTTAATGGGGAAAATGAATCACGTGGAAAAGGGAGGAGGCTACAACATGTTTTTCATGGGTCTAGCTTTGTTCGAGTAGAAGATTGTAGTTGAGATTACCATCAACGATCTCTACTTTGACATGTACCATATTGCCCTCCAATGTAATGGAAAGGTTGAGAAGGACACCTAAAGGCCGCAAATCATGCCCTTCAAAAGATTCCAAAGTGTTAGGGAATTAGTTCAGAGTAGGAGAAACAATTGCCTTCCAACAAGCGACAAACATGATGCAGGTAGAAGCACCTTCATCGGTGACGGTCCTATGAATTGTTTTCTCATTTATGATTACCTGAATGAGAAAGGCAATTGGATGAGGTAAATGTAGAACGTGGTATTCCAGGTCAAAACAAATGAGATTAGAGGTAGCTGGATCAATACCCCCAATAGCCGACAATAACGATTTCCGCTAGAAGGACAACTTTGAAGGAACTCAAGAGAAAACATAATTGATGGCTCTTGAGCCAAATCTAGAACAATGTTATAATGTTGAGTGCTCATGCATTGGGATTGTACGAGGACTTTTGAAGCATAGCTCGAGAAGGTGGTCAAATGGTGGAATCAGGATTAGGTTGCTCTATATGGAGAGGACCAGAACTGGACAAGGCAGAAGAAGAAGAGTTACCTTCTTTCTCTTTCCCCACCGACGGGGTAGGAGTTTGATAATATTTTGACCTAGTAGCCATGTTGATTGGGGTACTCATCATGAACACTTATGAACCCGAGGAAGCGGATGATTGAGGCTGGTCTACCATTTGAGTCTATTGGGACGAAAAGGGCTCTTTCAAGACGACTGGGGTTCCTTTGAGAAAATGACTAACTTCAGACCATCTCAGACAATCCCTAGTATAGTGTTCCTCCTCATAGATGAGGCATGGATACTTGGGTTTCCATTGGGAAACATCACCAGTAGATGATTTAGGAGGACCCTATTTTGGGGCATCTAGATTTACCCTTGCCTTTGCCTTTCTTCTTACCTTTAGAGGATTAATCCGTTACAATTGACTAGACAATGTGAACCTCCGAGGTTTTACCAAGGTTGGATGCATTGTGAGAGGAATCATTGGGAGCAGTGGTGGAGACCGACTTCTGTTTGGAAGAAGATTTTGCAAGGGTCTGATTCACTGAAAAAATTACTCCATCAACAGGAGGGGTAGCCAGAGATTTAGATGTCATTAGATTAGACGAAGGTCTGGGCGCATCGGGTAGCACATCATATGATGCATCCACCCATAGCAATGTCCTCAGCAAATTTGTTGACAAATAACTTCGTGAACCACTTGGTCAACAACTAATCAGCAATTTCAAACTTAATCAGATGGCGCTTGTGTCTCCATTCATGGATGTGATCGGAGATGTGAGTCGTAGTGTCTTGCTTGAGTGACGTTAACAGATGGGTGCCAGTTTCATAGCGAAATGACCGTTGTAAATGTGTGAGAAAGGTCATGGCGAGAGTGTTAAAGTCATGATAGGTATTCTGAGGTACCTCGATATACCATTTGGTTGCATCCCCTATAATAGTTCATTGGAAAATGCAAAGATGAATAGAATCATAAACGTAGGAATTCGAGGAGCACCAGAGGTGATATGTCATCATGTGGGCTTGAGGATCCTCTTTCGCTTTTCCTTCAAACTTCGGAAAATCGCTTGGAATATTGGATGAAATTGGAGGCTAGTATGGTGAATGAAGAATCGGGTCATTCGTGAGTCTAAACACATTTGGTAATTCCAAGTAGACAACAATGGAAATTGAGTATTGAAAGGAATTTGAGGTCGATAAGGGGGCCCAACCAGCGGGGCCCATTGGTAAGGATTTTGTCCATAAGGCATTTGATTTTTTCCCCACTGAAGGTTACCTTACCCGTAGGGAGGATTTTGACCTTGAAAGCCTTGAAACTGTCCAACCAGAGGCTGTTGATAAGCAACATACTAGCTAAAAGGTTGTTGAGCCTACTGACCTTGGACATATGGATTTTACACATGATGTATCTGAGCATAAGGGTTTTGGACCTGTTGTCCCTAAATGAATAGGTTTTGGACCTGTTGCACTTGGAAGTAAGGATTATGCACTTGTCCTTAGACATAAGGATTTTGGACTTGTTGTCCTTGGACAAAAGGAGGTTGAACTTGTTGCCCTTAGACATAAGAAATCTACACCTACTATTGCAAGACTTGACCCTGGCCTTGCCCTTGTAAGGGTTGACCCTATTGATATGAGTATAAGGGTTGTTGCTGCCCGGGTTGACCTTGTGGCTGCAAGGGTTAAACTTGCGGCTGTAAAGGCTATCCTTGTGATTGACCTTGCAAAGGCATAGGTTGTGAGGATTTTGGTTCATACTAAATTTGCAGCTGCATGGTTTGCTGCAACTATTGCAAGGGTTACACCTGCGGTTGTTGCAATTTTCCTTGCTACGACATGATCTGGCCTTGTTGCTACATGGATGGCCCTTGCTGCAACGAAGGTTGCCCTTGCTGTTCCAGGAGTCGTCCTTGCTGGTGAAAAGGTACTTGAACAATTCTCGGAATGACAACTTGAAATTTCCCAAATTGTATCTGGCCATACCCACCGGGTGCGACGGATGGACCAGGTTGGACATAAGGTCCAAGCTGAGGGATGTATGAAGGATTAGCCATCACTTGTGAAACATATTGAACATAAGGAAGTTGGTACTGATCTTGAGCCATATTGGGCTGCTAGTACTGGATGTGACTTGATCCAGAAAGACCAACATTGGGCTTTTGGTACTCGACATGACTGGACCTAGACAGACCAGCATTGGGCTATTGATACTGGACATTACTTGATCTATCAGGACCAACAGGATTTGAAATGGCACCTGAAGATGGTTGGTTCATCCCAACCATGTGAGGTTGTGAGCCATTCACATTGGTTGTTCCGGAAATCATAGAAACATTCGAGCTCTGCCCCCCAGGTAGTGGAATAGCCTTTCCACTTACTGGAGGGATCGAAGAACTGACAATGACATGACTCGAGATCGTCGGTTGAACCAGACGAGTTACATGGATTGACGAAACAATAGGATTCGGAATGGTGGTCTGCATTGATACTGATGTAACTACATAAATCACCGTTTGTTGGGAGGTCGGGTTCTGAATGAACGGACCTATGGTAGGCATAATGCCAGATGCCCAAATAGGGTTGTGATACAATGATGAGGCAATAGGCATGCCTGAAACCAACTGAGCTAAAGCGACGTAATTACACAGTATCTCAGGATGAACACTAGTCGGAATGCTTCCCGTGTAAGAGAAACCTTCAGAAGGGAAGGGATATTCCTGCTCCTCGACTATGCATGGAGTGGAAAACTCTGAGTGACCTGGAGAGGAGACAGGGATGTCACCTTCTAATTCCTTGGGTGAAAATAGATGACGACGAACTACCGAAGATGTTCAAGGGGATAATTCTAAAGGAATACACAACTGATCATACAGATTGTATGGACGTTGTGGTGATATCACAATAGGATCAAACAAAGGATTCAAAGGATAAACAATCAGTCCAAGCTGACCCTCAGAATTCGGTGGACTCTCGGGAGTCTGGATAGGGTTATCCAGAGATTCCGGGCCAATGTCAGAAAGTGACCCAATATCTGAAGGGGGAGGACGAGATGAAAAAGGTTGAATACTCAGAACAGTTCCAAGCTCAACACCTTGGTCCTCAAGTGACTATGGCAATTCAGGAAAAGGCTCCACAGATAATCATTCAGACAGAGGAGAGGAAGAGGAACTAGGTGAACCAGTTGGTTTAGGCATGATGATTTTGTCTCAAATAACCAAAAGAGAGATTGATTTCAAGGGATTTAAAATGTATTTAAATGTATACTCATGGCATGGTCTAAAAATGACTAACATGGATGTTATAATATCATGGGCAACAATTTTTTAAGACGTAGAAACAAACTAGTGCTATTTCATGTTTTAAGAGTTGAGAAAGAGGCAAAGGTGACTCTATCACTTTCGGTTTAAAATGAGCTCGAAAGGACAAGCATTCATGTGATCTTTTATATTTAGGGCATGAAAAATATCAAAATGACTACTCAGGATGATCTAGGTAAAAAGAATTACCAGATAATCGTGAACTACAGAATACCTCGAGGCGAATTGAGAAGTACGGGTAGGCAATCTCCCCGAACGCTATGTTTGATGTATCACATTTACAAGGCAACAGACTCAGCTTCCTATGGATAAATGATTGCAGCCTAATGGGGTCTCTCTTTATATACTCAATGGTACAGGGAGCACAATTCCGTACTAGCGTTGTCCAGTGCCGAAGAGAATGACAACTGCTAGGTTTTAAGATGCTAGAACACGTCTCTAGCATGGACCTTCTAAGATGTGATCGTTAGATTTAAAATGCGCATTAGGTTAATTGAGTACATTTTAGAGTTTATTTTGAAATTATGTCTTGGTTTTCAGGCCTTATCGATGTGACTCAAAAACACCTATATGTAGCTAAATGAGACAAGACCCTCTCAATTTGATGAATTGTCTACACTAATGAGAGTAGAAAACACACTCAAATGCAACAAAAAAAGCAATTGAAAGCAAAATGGATTTTTCACTATTTCACCTTTTGAAAACAAAATGATGGGAAAAAAAAACTCTTTCCAATTCCTAACTTTCCTATCAAATGCACTTCAAGTAGCCCTTTCACTAGTAAAGAGAATTCATTTCTTTTCCAATGCAAGTGACGATGCAACTCTAGCCTTCAATGATGCTAACTAACTGTTGTGGCCAGCAACAACCCTCCCCCCCCTTTTCATTTAAGTGTTATCCAGAATACTAAATGAATGGGGACCCTTAGTTAAATTTTTGAAAAAGCAAGAGTTTCCTTTCTTCAAAATAAGGTTACCATCATAAGCTTAGGAAGATCTTTTGAATACTTTAAAACCTAAGTTTATAATAAGAAAAAGTCTTTAAAAAAAGCCACATCATAAAATGATAGTAAAGTACCATCATTTGGCTATCACATCGCAATAGAAAAGACTAATAAGAAAAACTTCAAGATTTACCGATTTGCGATAACACCGATCGGGAGATCGCATATCACAGGAAATGGGCTAACGAAATTTGGCAAACGTAAAACTTCTGCGATCTGCGATGATGCGATATCACGATAAAATAATGGTTGTGGTATTAAGCCAAACCAGCTCTGCGATGTTATATTTTCGATAGTGCGATAATGCGATGTCGCGATCTGCGAAGTTGCGAAGCAAATCGCAAAATCACTCCATCGCGAATCTTTCGGGCACGCTGTTCAAGAAAAGCCACTTACCATAATCTGACTCAAGATCATTCACTTTAAATGTTAATAAAGGGATTAGTTGTCAGTTATTAATGAAATATGGATGCGTGCTTTTCAAAGAATTACTTCACGTAAGGTGACATATTTGATGTATCTGTTGCATTTAAAACTCTCCCATCACCTTTCTTGATCAGTCATTTCCATTTCACTTGTGAGCTACAGGAACATAGAACAGAGGACTATACAAAGTAATACGTAGGAAGAAATGGGAAAGAAAAATAAAGCTCAGAGCTCCGAGGTGAAGGGAATGGCACCTTTATATACAGACACAGCTTGCAACAGAGATGCAGGGATATCAACATGGGAAGGCATGTACAGACTACTTTGAAGAAGAAAACCCCAGAGTAATGAAGGTTACCGCTAGCTCAGACTCACAAGGTTCTTCCGAAGCATCCCTAGAAGAATTAGCATGCTCATTCCTACATAGGATAGCAGCAAGGCCCAAAATTCTCCCATATACGGACATGATCAAGTGGATACTTGATAATGAGGAAATGAAAAACAGATAGTTCAAGGTTCAAGGACAAGGGCTCATCGGATCATTCGCTGCACAAGATTTAAAGCTCATGTATCATCTTCCTGAGCCGCAGGCAACTTACAATACCCAATTCATTGAAAAATTCGTGGCAAAGAACTTGAACCTATCAGAGACCACCAAGGATTGGTCCAGAAAAGATGAACCGCTCAAGAAAGACAAAAATGGTATGTACAGCACTGGTTCCCTCACCTCCCCATATTGTTTTACTGCGGCCATGCTCTGTAGATTATTTGGAAAGCCAGATATCAATAAGTTTTCATCTGAATGGTTACCATTAATAGATGCTGCCACAAATTCCATAATTATAGATTGGGCCAAAGTCTTTTCTGATAACCTAATCACGACTATTATCAATTACTGGTCTGAAAGATCCATGTCTCAAAGGATCTATCCTCCTTTTTACCTATCCGCATATGTTGTGGATTCGATTTTTTATGTGTCTAAATTTCCTGTTATGGGTTGGAAATGGACAACTCAAGACCCATTACCCATCCATGTCTATCATAAGATATTATGGGACTCCCAGTTCATTCCACATTTCTACCAAATCTGTCACGGGCTTATCATACCCTTGTATAGAATGTTATATGATAAAGACCCCCCGAGGTGCTCACCTAAGGCACAGATAGATATCATCCCCATCGCAAGATGGTTCGGGGAGGAATTATTCACCTATGTTAGAGTATTTGGAAGCACTGTCCCCCCCCCTCATATTCTACCTTTGTATATCCCTGATAAACTTCTAGCTGAAGAAATCACATATCAAACCTATTCAAAAGGCGACCTAACAAAGGATTTAAAGGACAAGAAGAAGGCTATATGGCCACAGTTTCCTGTGGTTTGTGGGGCCTTTTCGCTGTTCAATATAGGTCATGCGTTTACAGAAATACAGAATATAACATGTCTGTAGTTATTTAAAATCCCGGCAAGACCATTTGACCTAAATGAAATTGCTCAAAATTTCACAACTACAGTCAAGGTGAAAGTGTTCTTTGGAAAAAAGGATTTATTTGATGACTTATTCCAAAATAAAGGCTCGCTTCAAGAAATTTTGCAGGAAGCCCAATCGCAATTATCTCTAGGGGACTTTCAAAATTTCGTGGTATACAGGGAAAAAAGATTGGCCACTATTCCTTTAGAAAAGCTACGATTACCTGCTAGAGAACCAACTCCAAGCATTAGCCTCAGTGGAAATTCAAGTAGTTCCAGATCTAAATCTAAATTTGCGCAAGAAGTATCTGAACATTCTAAAAGATCCGGGAACATCCAAAATAAGAGCAAAAAGGCAGCTAAGGACACGGCTCAGTCAATGGAAATTCCACAACAGCAAGTTATTACCTGCTTGCAAAAAGATCCTCCCTCTCTCATCATCAAATCACCACCTGTCATAACCGAGCTGGATAAGGAATGGGAAATCTTCAATGAACTGATCAATCTTGAAGGACAAATCCCAAAAACACCTACGAGCAATACTCAGATTGCAGAAGGAGTAATCCCAACCATAGTCAACAATATCTCAGAAAAAGAACATGCTCCTACCACTCCATCTTCTGAGCTTGTACTTAATATAGAAGAAATTCCTCCTCTAGACATCTTTTATAGTCCTCAACATAAAGCAGTAGTAAGAAGACAGAGAAAGAAAAGGAAATTAGAAAATACACTACATCAAGACGCTGAGCAATTGGACGTCTTATGGAAAGACCCCAACAGTAATCCAACTAAAAATCTCACTAAACTGTCTCAGATCGCAGGAGCATATGCTTCTGCAACTATTGACAAAGCATTAGAAGTACACCAATTGTTAAAAGAACAAGAAGATCAAATACAGTTATTGCAACAACAATTGCAACAAGCCAATACTAATACTGAGGCACACAAGCAGCTTGAAAAGTTGCAGGAAGATTTCCAGCAAATGCAAATAGGTTATCAAAGAAGTCTGGACGAGAAAGGAAAACAATTGCAAAATTTACAAGAGATGCATAAAGATGAGCCTAAGCTTACAGAGTTTATTTCAGAATCTATTGCCTTGAAAGAACAACTACTGCAGGAACAAGAAGTTTTGGGACAAAAGATATCACAATGGAGTTATTATTGCGAAATGAGTGATAAGATCACTAATCAAGTGGTCGAATTACGAAGCAACTATGATCTGGTTGAAAAATAGGTGACTGATTATCTGACTTGGCAGGATGAAGATGAAGGAAAAGAGGCAAGTGCACCCAGGATAAATGAGAATCATAAAGATTTTCTCTTTAGTAAGTGGGATGATCAAATCAAAGAAGCAGAAAAAGCGACAGGAATAGCAGCTACGACAGCAAGTATTCTCATTGACTATATAAATGAGAATTTGCACAGAGCAAATTTAATCGTTGAAACTACTCCAGGATATTTACCAAACAAACCAAAATTAGAGGAGGGTTGGAAGCAGAAAGCACAAGAAAAGGAAAAAGAAATCGAAGTACTAAAAAGATTAAATTGGGAATGTTACTCGACATATTTTGTAAAACCGCATAGTCAGTGGATGACTGTGAAATGTATCATAAATGCGACTGAAAAAGTGGTGCCAGCACTCATCGATTCTGTTTTCTCAGCCCAGCTCAAAGCAGAAGTTAGCCAACCGACTCTCCTAAAACAAATGTTGAATACATGCAGCTTTAAAGACCATATACAGAAATAGTTTAGTTTGGAATCTTATTTTTGCTTGAAAATTAGATTAGAAAAAGGACGGTCATTTGAAAACCGCATCCTGATTTTTTGTAAATAAACTATTATTAGATTTAGTTAGTAGTATTTAAACCCTTCTAATGGATTTAGAGAAGGGTCCAGAAATTTGTCAAAAACTTGTGCTCAGAACATGCAGTTTTGCACCCTCATAGGAGGTTTTGATGAATGAACAGATCAAGATTTATTGATGTCTGCATTTGGTATCTGCTACTGATGTTGCACTTCTGTACTCTTAGTAGATATTAGAACAAGGAGAGATAAATCATTGCTGCTTGAAGCTTATGAGTAGGACCAGTCATAAATGGTACTTTTATCTCTTGAACATTTCTGCTTATATTCTTAAAGAAATATACAATTTTTAGTTGTTTATATGTTATTACATGAATGTTTGTGTTACCATTTGGCACTTTTGTACGGTGGAGCCATTTATTTATGTTTAATGTGTGAATAACTTATTATGCGATATGCTGTTCACAACTGTTTTGCCTAACTTTTTATGCAAAGTGGTTTATCTTAATTGATTTCTATTCTTATAATTGTTGAATGATCTTTATTACCAGTTATTATTTGAAATCTCTTTAGATCGCATAATAGAAGAATTACATCCCGGGTTAGCATAGATTAGATGTGTTGTTTTCATTAGATTACAATAGCATAGAGTTAGATTAAAGTATTTTAGATAGGAACTTTGAGATCAGCAACATCCAATTCTGCACACACATACACCCTTAGATTGGGAAACTGGTCCCATTATCCCCAGTTGGACCCGCTATACCAAACGGATAAGGAGCTTCCAACCAAGGTCCGGACCGGGCGGGTATCCCCCTTGTTGTCGACCCGATTTTCGGGGCTTCAACACTAATGTAACACATATATTCAGCAAACTATAATTATGTATTCTTCAATGAAATGACATAATGAATCTTTCACAGACACTTCAATGAAATATTCTTAATACAATCGATCACAGCAAACACAAAGCACAAAAGAGAATTCCTTTCAAAACTAATGAAGCAAAGACTGAACCAAAAGAAAGATGGGCAATGTGATCTATGCCTGAAAAGAGATTCTCAAACACTAAACGAAAATTTTCAAACTTGTTAAATGGAAATTAAAGCAACAAAAGGACTAATCAAATGAAATGTAAGGAGAAAATGTGACTATCAACTTGACTTTCTGGCAAGAAAAAAAGTGAATGGGCGATGACATAAATACCCTAGAGTTATACACCATCCAATAACTTAAGAAACCAGGCGAAGAAAATGCAAATCAACCAATCATACAAACTAAGCTAAAAGAGATTTCCATCTGGGGAGAACACAGTCAAAACAAGTTGAGAGACAGAAATCAGAAGGGAAAGACACACTAGGTATGATTTAGGGTAAACCTTGATCTTCACCTATAGGAATCGATGCGATGGACTAACTAACAACACGTGCAAAAAGGGTGTCAGCGCGACTGTTTTTAAGAAAATCGCGCTGATTGACACCACTATCAGAAAAATAAACGCACTGACCGAGGATTCGAGGAAAAATTAAAAAATTTCAAACGCTAAGACCAGACTTGCCACTGTAAATTTCAGGCTTAGAGAAGTAAGCCAAGAAAATCAGAGAACACTAAAGGGAAATGGTGATACTAGAAAAGTTCACACAAAACCATAAAATGACAATCCATCAAATAGAAGGATTGGCTCCTTAGTATGGTTGCCAATTTGTGGTGCAGGTACATTCTCAGTGCGGACACAAACAATTCCTCTAGCCCAAGAGAGCAGGCCTAGCCACAAACAAACAATCTATGGAAAATATCCTTAAGCTAGAATCAATTAATAGGGCTACCTCTCAGAACACTATTCCGCTTGGTGATGATCCTACTTCCTCACTCCAACTATCTTCCTTTTCCTTCATTTGAATACCTAAAATAAGAAAACAACAACAACAACAAACATGATAACATACAATATTGTATTCATCCTACTTAATAGGTCAAGGAACAATAAGCCATAAAGTTGTAAAATGACACTTCATGTAGGAAATCAATCAATAGTTGTATTTATATAAATCAGAAAGAGATTACAACCGGTGTCGTGACATTGCTAGTCTCCTCCGACATATCCGGGTTCCCACACTTCTGCTAGCACTTCATGGATAACCCCAAAAATGGAATTTTAAGGCCTATTTCCCTCCAGTCTTAAAAAAAACCAAAATAACACTATTCTCCCTCAAACATACACTAGAAAGCTACAAGCTATAGATGACTTGTTGGTTATTCAAACTTGCTCGAAAAATCCAACTAGCTTTTGCTTGGGAAAAATAGAGTTTTATATAGCTTGGATGGATGGGAGATGGTTCATCTCATGATGGGAGAAGGTCTTATCTCTTAAGGTTGTTCCATCCTAATAGGGGAAAGGAGCCCAAACTGATTTTTGTGGCTCTATCCGGCCCAACCATCTACCATACTTCCGTTACTAAGATTCTAGACATGGAAGCTTCGTCTCCTTATTTAAAAAACCTTCCAAAAGAGGTTCGATGTGCTGGAAAAGGGCTCAGTCGCTCTGATCAATGCGAGGGCTAGTTTTAACCTCTATAAATCGGTGCGAGGAGAAAACCGGTTAGTAGTGCCGATCTTGTAAACTGGGATAGAAGAATGATTCTTGGGAAATGGTGCAAAGGGGAATTATCCTGATCATGAAGAGGGACATACTGGGGTTTTCTTGACGATGGGAAAGCATGTTGGGTACACTATAGAGGTCCTTCAGGATCATAGACGGGGAATACAGGGACAATGACAAAATGATGTGTAACACTTTCTAGTTGCCTTCTTTCTCGAACTGGTATTCTCACAGCTGGAGTTTCTGGCTCTTCATCTTTTGATTCCTATTCTATTCTAGAGTCTACTTCTTCCTCCTTTAGCTCAAACTCTATCTTATCAGGTTCCTTTTGTAAGACATCATGTTTAATAAAATTTTTCACCTCTCTAAACACAACATCTCGGTTTTACACAACCTTCCTTGTTTCTGGATTCCAAATATTATAACCCTTTAAACCATCCTTATACCCAATAAAGATGCACCTTTCAGATTTACTATCCAACTTGGTTCTTTTCTCGCTTGGAACATGTACTACATATGCATCACAACCAAATACCCTCAAATGTGAAAGAGAGGGTTTCTTACGAGTCCATACCTCATGGGAAGTTTTATCCTCCAACATTGATGAAGGTGATATGTTGACTGGTTAGCATGCAGTCTCCATCACCTCTGCCAAGAATTCTTGTCCTAACTTGACACCACTGAGCATGCTTCTTACCTTTTCCATCAACGTCATGTTCATTCTTTCTGCAACTCCATTTTTCGGAGGTGTATATGGAGTAGTCTTCTACTATGATATACCACACTTCTTACAAAAGTCTTCAAATGTCTTCTTACGGAACTCTCCACATGTATCTGTCCTCAACACCTTTATCTTCCTCTCTTTTTGGTTTTCCACCGGAGCATTAAATTATTTAAACTTGTCAAAGACTTCAGATTTCTTCGTAAGGAAATATATCCATGTATTCCTTTAGAAGTCATATATAAATGATACATAATACACAAACTTACCCAATGATGGAACCGACACAGGTCCAAACACATCACTGTGCACAAGCTCTAATATCCCTTTCACCCTCTTAGCAGTAGAGGGGAAACTCACCTGATTCTCTTCCCATATACACAATGTTCACATAAATCAAAATCTAGAGAGAAATTAGACATACCTTCTACCATACCATTACCATCAAATATTTGAAGGCCCTTCTCTCCAATATGTCCAAGCCATTGATGTCATAGGATGGTCTTTTCTCTAGAGACCACTAGATTTTCTGCTCCACTTTCAGGATCCACAGAATTGTTGCACACATCAATAACAATGCTACCCAAAATCTTTTACAGAGTTCCAATATGAACTCCCCGCATCAATACCAGTGCTCCGCGAACCATCTTACATGTATCTTTCTCGAACAATATTTTTACACCAGCATCATCCATCTTGCTTAAAGAAATCATATACCTGCCCAATGCAGGAAAATGTAGAACACCCATAAGTGTTCTAATCCTTCCACCTTGAAACTTTAGCTTCACTTTTCAGCATTTGATGATTCTTTCCTTCCTTTCATCCCCTAAGAAGGCATCACCAACATCATATTTCTCAATTTCGCAGAACCACTCCTTATGGGGATTGAAGTGAAAGGATGCACCCGAGTTAGTCAACCTTGCCTCATGATCTACATGTGTGCTTGAATAAGAATCCAAGTACACATGCCCACCTTCATCTGAGATGGTTTTTGCCTCTGCAAAAGGAGCATCATCAAATCCCTTTCATTTCTTAGGAGTTTTAGATCTACAATAATTTTTCAAGTGCCCTACCTTTCCACATTTCCACCACACCTTTACAAGTTTTCCTATATATTTATATCTCCCTCTATATTTTGATCTCCCACTCAAGGAATTATTTTTTTTTTCTTTTCTGGGATTGTCCTCATAAACACAAGGTATCACTATTCTTTCCCTCCATATTTTTCTGTCTCATATCCTCTGACAACAAGGATGAGACTATTTCATCAAACTGCAAGGCAGTTGTATTTCTACCTATTGCAGCAACCAAACTATCCCAAGAATATAGTAGATAATACAACAAAGTGATGCACTTATCTTCATCTGAAATTTTAATATCAACAGATAACAATTGGCTTATGACAGTATTAAAGGCATTCAGATGCTCTATCACCGAGTCTCCATCCTTCATCCTCAAGTCGTACAAATTTTTCCTCATGAACAATTTATTCACCACAGACTTAAATTGGTACAAAGTCCCTAAATTTTCCCACAAAGCCTTCGCCGAACCTTTCCCTGATACATTCAACAATACTCAATCTGAGATACATAATCATATTATTCTCTTTGCTTTATGACCCAAGTTCTTCAAGTATTTATCGAACATTGTCGTTGGTTTAGTACCCAGATCTACCATGATTCGCTGATCATTATCCACCAGCAGATCCTCCATATTGAGTTTCCACAACTGAAAACTTTCGCCATTAAATTTCTCAATCTTTATTTTTCATTTGTTCGCCACCTTCTCTCATCGCAAGAATCAATCCTGCATATCTCCCACTGAACAAGGTCTACCATAGGCCCGAGAAAAAACCCCTCAATAGCAAAGACATCCCCTTGAAGCCGAAACCTGGCTCTGATACCAAATGTAGGTTTTAACCCTGTATAAAAATTGCCTGCAAACGAATTCTTAAAAAACAGAAAATATACAATGGTGAGAAACAAAAAACAAATACACAAATAATTTCACCTAGATCTCAAAACTGGGACTACTAGATTGATTTTTCATTATATTATTTTCAATGTTACAATACATATATACATGTCGTAGCATCCATATACCCCAATTCATTAACCCTGGATTAGAACATAATTGTAGTTCCCTTGACCAGATCTAGAAAATACCATTGGCAGAAAACCATCATGCCCAAAACCATGTCTAAAATCAATGCACAAAACAATAGGCAGGTCTGCCCACCTAATATAGGGTCGAAAACAAAATTCTTGAGGCGTTGCCCCATACCCCGTGCAGTGGAGCTATCGCCCCCTAGCTTCGCGCATGGGGCTAGTGATGGAAAGAATATAACACACACCCAACAAGGTTGTTGTTGAGTGCATTGAGCATATTTTGTATTGCTAAGATAGAGTTTTATGTGCTATTGTTGTTGAGTGGGTTTGATGAGCATATTTTTTTATAAGAGAACAGATTGATTGTGTGTTGCAAAAAGAGATTTGATTCAATGGTTTTTGTATTTAGGTTGAGTAGAGGATTAAGTGGGTCGAATCTAAAAATTGGATTAGACATGCCCTACAATGTTTGAGCACAGATAGTGGGCCCTAGTTTGAAAATGTATGAATGTGGTCCACAAGAGCTTGAAGGTTGGGGTCTTCTATGGGCAAGTGATACTTTTTGGATTCAAAGAGTGGTGGCTTCCTTCGGGTTGTGGCCTGAGAAATTGGGAGAAATGGCTCCCTATAATGGTGCCCAACGAAACTATTGGAGGTAGGAGCCTATAGCAGGTAGTGCCCTGCATAGTTGAGGAAGTGGTGGTTTTCATCAGGTAGTGGCATGGAGTGAGTGGTTGCTCATGTACATCACAAATCAGAGGTTGCACACTGGTGGTGGCTAGTAAATTATGTAATAAGAATATTTCTTAATAAAATAAGAAGCAAATAAAAGACGACGATTTGTTTCCCAAAAAGGTTTTCACTTAATATCAAGTGTCTTCATGTGACGATGATGATTTATGTGTTGTTCTTATGTTTATGTGACTTCATGTTATATATGTTGATCATAACATCTAGTTCATGCATATGTTATGTGTTGGCTAATTAATTGAATTATCAGTTATTTGTAAAAAAAATACAAAAAATATTAATTGTTGATTTATCGATACAACATGATTCATATCCCTATCCATTTTAAGTGAAATAAATTTATATAAACTTTAAAGAGAATTAAAATGATTAAAAGTAAAAATATCATGAAAAGATGTACAATTCTTATACTTCTCTTATACACACACACACACACACACACACACACACACACATATATATATATATCTATAAATATACATATAAACTATTTGAAAATCCATGTTAATTAATATATTTCAATATCAACTTCATTTATATATCTAAAAAATATTAATAACAATAAAATATTTTAATATGGACATAGATAAAATATTTCAATGTCAAATATGTGTATATTTACGCCGATAGGCGTCCCTCCTATTAGAGGTGGGCACTTTAATCATTTTCTTAATTAATATTTTTGACCGGATGGCCTAAATTGAACGATGCCAGTATATTCTCGTAGTCATCATTAAATCAATGAATGAAATTCGCAATAGTAACTTTCTTGCCTATCTAAATCATGTGATTAAACCATGTTTAAATTAAAAATTTACAAACATTCATTAAAAATTTACCATACCATTTGTTAATCGCCACCTATTATGATTAAGACGAAGTGGAAAGATTAAAAATGGTTGTGAAACATATGAATCGCCATCACCATCTGTTTCAATTACGTTAGGAACACCAACAATTTCAATTCTCCTATACGAAACATGGCCAGAGGGATGTAAGACATTGATTTAGCGTGGCAATCACTAACAGTTTCAATTTCATATAGCCATCACTTACCGTTTCAATTGGCCTCCTCCATGCAGATGACCACACATTAGATGGAGCGACACATTAGATGAAGCTTCGCTCGAGGGATGTAACATAGTGTATGTGCCGAAAATGTAAGATAGTGTATGTCGGGAACTATTCTTTTGGAGGAGAAAATTTGGCAGAGGGATAGCATGGACACAAAGGAGCAGCCTGCGAGATTGAAAAACCTCAAGTCTCAAGTCACGGTAAGTCATATCGTTCAATATTTTTACATTGTACATTGTATATGTTTATACCAACTTCGATAAAAATAATATTGATATTATTGCAGATCCATGGTACCAAGTTGGCCTCGTTCTGATAACATCACTCAACAGTGCATATGCATTGGGGTATTCAAGGATCGTCATGGTTCCCTTGCGATGGGTAGGGGGCACCTTGGGATTGCTAGCAGCAACCTTCATATCACTCTATGCAAACACCCTCCTAGCGCGTCTCCATGAAACTGGAGGCATCTGACATAGTCGATACAGAGACCTAGCTGGTCACATTTATTGTAAATTTCTTTTACACTCACCCATCCCATTCAATACAATACTTGCTTATTACTTTGATCAAATCAACATCTTCATACTTGCACATAATCACTTCTTCCTTTCTTTCTTTTTGTAAGTCAGATGTATATGTATTAAAAAAAGGAAAATAATTTACAGAGAGTCTGCATAGGCAGACAGAAACTTGAGAGTCCCATTACAGCCTTGCTGTGCACAGGCATTGAGCTACTAGAAACAAAAGAAACCACCAAGTGACCTTATCCAAACTAGAATGCTCACCACGCAGGGCGGCCATTTTAAGAGCAGAGAGATAAAGCGTCATAAAACTGTCAAAAATGGATGTTTGACCTGAAACACATATAGAGCCTAGACATATAGACTAAACAAAGAGCCGAATTTGACACACAACGCAGAGAGACACGAGACAGACCAGAAGGACGGGCTAGAAGCTGAAGCAAACAAAACTGAACCGCGAGAAACTGGGGACTAAGGGAGCCCACCCAGGCGTGGGAAGCCACCCATCCTGCTAGCAATGTCGAGACCCACATCGAGGATATGTTTGTCAACTTTGTCTTGCAGCTCTTGCATGGACTGGAAGTTTTGGGCCTCCTTCACCGTTTGCTCCTACACCAAGGTGTCCGGGCTTAGAGTTTGCCTCAGCAACCTGATGAGCAGAGTGACTTTCTTGTTGACCACCTCCACCCCTTCCTGAACAGCCGAAATTCTTTGATCCAAGGACTCATGGCTGGCGGTAGGATTACCAGGTTGATTATCCGGGGCAGGGTGCTCCTTCTCGATGTTCTGCTTACCAGCCTCCTTCATTTCCAAGGCTTTCGCCAAGAGAGTCTTTATCCTCCAGCTTTCCGCCTTAGTGCGAGTGAATTGAGTTGCTCTTTTGGCTGGTGTGCCTGGGTCACTCAGCCAATCAACTTCATCCGCTGCTCCTCCCTCCTGCTTACTCCCTTCTTCCTATTTAACTTTAGCCTCCAACTCAGCGATTTTGCGTTTACTTCTCGTTGAGGCTCAAGTTACATACATATTTTGCGCATTGCGCAAATCTTGGTTGGCCGCCGCGCATCTACAGCTACGCGCATCCATACTATTCCTGTTAAACACTTACGGCAGAACCTTTCACTAACAGGCTGGCTATTGATGCTGGCTGAACTGAGGGTTGATGTGAGGGAAGCTGAGTCCAACCCCTTGGTTAAATAGCCTGAAGCCATAGAATTCTCCAGAGAGTGCCCTTCCTTTCGAACGAGAGAAGTGGTACTGTTGTAATTAATGTTAAGGGTGTTCACACGCCTCTCATAACCTTTACCTGCAGGCGCATAAGAATTCTTGATTGCCTTTCTCTCATGTTTGAGGCGAATTTCCCTTCTCCCCAAATGGTCTTTACGGATCTCCTCGTAGCATGAACCCTGTTGATGGTTCTCATGCTTGGCCCTGCCCCGCACTGAAGGCCACCGCTTCATCTATCCAATCGTACCGCACTTGTGATGATTTACCTGATTGTTGCTCCAATTTTCCTTTTGACGGAGCCGGATAGATAAACCGTTGCCGGTCAGGCGCGGTCGGTGTTGTTCACGTCTTGTTGCGCCAGCTGTGTACATCGATTTTTCAAAATCAGACAGTTCACCTCCTCCCAACAGTTGTCCCATCCCCTTCCTTGACTGTCTACTCCATAGTTCGCCAAGTAATCCGCCAGCCCGTTTGCTCGAAGTCGAATCGCCTGGAAGACTAGACCCTACATGCCCTCCATGAGTTCTTCGATGCTTTCTGTTACTTTGGCTAAGCTCCAATGCTTAGTGGCCTTGTTTGCTTTTATCCCCCACTGCAATTTTTGAGCTGTGGAAATGACCAGAGAGGAATCTCTTTCCAAAATTATGTTACGGAGGCATCTAGAATTCGCAATTCTAAGACCATGTTCCAGGGCTGCAAATTCCATTTTTTTATTCGTGCTTTCCCCAAGCTCTTTATAGTAAAGATGAAGAATATCGCCATGCTGGTTGTGTAAGACACCTCCAATTCCAGCCATGCCAGGGTTGCCTCGCGACACCCCGTCAAAATTCAGTTTGAAACCACCATCCAGTGGGCATTGCCATTTATCGTTTTGTGAGGGTGGTTGATTTCTATGTTGCGGAGAAATGTGGTTGTTGGTTCCCTCCAGCCGGAAGCTTTTCAAAATACGTAAGTCCAGTGCTGTAGGATTTTCGTTGCTTTCCACTCTGCATTTGGTTTGAATTAACTGCTGGATGTTGGTAATTATGTTGTCTTTAGAGAAATCCATGTTCCTATATTCATCTTGGAAAATTCTGCGGTTACGCTCCTTCCAGGTAGACCATAGTAGAAACCCTGGTGCCGACTTCCATATGCTATTGACTCTTTGTATGCCAGAGAAGTCTGTCTTCCAATTCAGAATAGTGCTGTGAATTGAATCTATCTCTCGGTCAGAACTAATGAGGATCCCTTCCATCCAGCACCATAATTGAGAGGCCCATTCACAGGTGTTGAAAAGATGGTTCAGTGATTCCTCTTCCACCAAACACATAGGGCATCGAGAGGGTCCCTCGAAACCTTTCTTGCATAGATTGTCCCAAGTAAGGGTCTTATTTCTCATCAGAAGCCAGAGGAAAGTTCTGATCTTCGGCTACATAAGACTGTCCCAAACTTTGCTGCACCAAGGCATGACCTCTCCTTGTTCTTCCTTTTCTAATATATTTCTGGCTTCTTTCAGTGAGAAATTGCCATTACCCCTGAGACCCCACCTTAGTTTGTCATCCTCTTCAGTTTTTCTAATCTTTCTTTTTAGGATGCGCTCATTGAAATGTTGATTTGTATGGTTGTTGACCTCTGTGTTCCCAGGATTAAAGTTTATCCAATCCCTCTAGTTATCTTCTGTACTGCACTGATTCCAGTAATGACTGACTTTGTATCTACCCTGAGTTTGATAAGTTTGCTTTATGGTGATTAATTCTGGAGAATCGAGTTTGGGTAGCTGTTGCCAGGCATCTTCCCAGAACAATGCTAGCCTACCATTACGAATTTCCCAAAAGTTGTTTTCCTAAACTAGACTCTTGTTGCGTTTGGCATGATTCCATATGGGTGAGCCTTCCGGGGTTTCCTGTAGTCTGATGAGTTCCTGAGCATCACAGTCCGGAACATATTTTTCTTTCCAATGCCTAGCCCATGGTAAGGTGGGGTTTTCAATCCATTTCCACCATATTTTAGCTCCACATGTTCGATTGACCACCCCTGGATCAACTAGATTCAATCCCCCCCTTGATTTCGGCATACAGAGTTTGTTCCAGGCTACTAGGGCCCACTTTTTCTTATCACCATTACCACTCCAAAGGAAGGATCGCTGGATATTTCTTATTTGCTGCAGAATACCTTTGGGGGTAGGAAGCATTGAGAGAACGTATTGTGGGATGGCCTGAAGGACGGCTTTGGTTAGGATGAGCCTCCCCGCCAGATTAAGGGCTCTGTTCGTCCAATGTGAGCATATTTTCTTCAAGTTGGCTAGAATTTTCTCCCAATGCTCTTTCTTCTAGGGTCTGAGAGTCAGGGGAGCTCCCAAGTATCTCGAAGGCAGGGAGCCAATCCTGAATCCTAATAGCTGGGCTAAGTGAGATTGAACAGCCCGGTGGGTGTTGAAAAAGAAAATAATAGATTTAGAGAAGTTAATTTCCATACCAGAGGCCTGGCTGAAGAGATCTAAGGTATCCCTGTAGGCAACCGCCTCTTTCATCGTGGGAGTTCCATGTAACATGGTGTCGTCGACAAACTGTTGATGAGTAGTGGCTGGAAGCGATCTTATAGGCTGAAGACCTTTTATTTTTCCCTCCGCTTTCTTCTTGGCTATGGTTTGACTGAGGCCTTCCATAAGGATGATGAAGAGAAAAGGGGATAAGGGATCCCCTTGTCTGATTCCCCTCGAAGGAGTGAAAGGTGTAGAGGGAGCGCTGTTGACAAGGATGGAATATCATGGAGATTTGATAAGAGCCATGATCCACTTGATCCATGTCCTACAGAAGCCAAAAGCTTTTAGAACAGCTTCGAGGTATTTCCAGATGACTTTATCATAAGCTTTTGATAGATCCAATTGCATGAGCATGCCTGCCTCTTTCCTTGAATGTAGGGAATGAATCATCTCTTGTGCTAATAGGATATTGTCGAGAATTTGCCTGCCCTCAATGTAGCCTGATTGCTCTTATGAGATTATGCCCAGGAGAATCGTCTTCAATCCGCTGGCTATAACTTTTGATATAATCTTGTATATTACATTACATAATGCAATAGGTCTGAATTTATCAGGAGTTTTGGCTTCTTCAACCTTGGGTATGAGTGCAAGAAAGGTGGAGTTAAGGGATTTTAGAATAGTTCCTGAACTTCTGGAGTCTTCCACCACCTCCCACACATCCTGTTTAACAATACTCCAGCAGGCCTTGTAGAAATTGATGGTGAACCCATCTGGACCTGGAGCTTTGTCATTGGGCATACTCCTGATTGCTTCCTCTACTTCTTCCAAGGTAACTTCTCTACACAGAGCCCAATTCTGATCTAAAGTAATAGTCTTCGAGATGGCTGTTGTTAGTTCCTTAATGGCTTCCTCTCTGTTTATGGGAGGTTCCTGAGCAATTGATTTGAAGTGATCCGAGAGCAGAGAAGATATGTTGTTGTGGCTTTTAAGGATCTCCCCTGTGTTGTTTTTCAATTCAAGAATTCGATTGCTACTTCTATGGTCTAGAGCCGATCTGTGGAAAAATTTAGTATTCAGCTCTCCTTCTTTTAACCATTGAATTCTTGACTTCTGTCTCCATAGAGTCTCTTCTTGAGAGCAGCGCTTATGCCATTGCTGCGAGAGAGTTGTTTCCTGTTCCAAAGCCTCGGCACTTAGGTTTCCTGCTGCACCTTCTCTGTGGATCTGTTCCAGTTTGTTCTCGAGAATGATCTTCTCCTGGAAAATGTTTCCGAAGACTATTTTGTTCCAATCTTTTATCTTTTGTTTAGTTATTTTTAGCTTCTTTTGAAGATTGAACATTTTGGATCCATTAATCTCCAAGGGTTCTGACCACCATTTCTTTAACATTTCAAGGAAGTTGGGGTGGTCTAACCAGAACTTCTCAAACCGGAAGGGTTTGTTCCTCGGGGTTCCTAGAACTTCAACAATGAGCGAGATTGGCCAGTGATCTGATCCCCCACTGGGAAGGATATTTGATTCCTCTGTGATGCCATCCATTATGATGCTTTCTGAGATTAAGAATCTATCCAGGCGGGAAGCTATTAGCTTGTCACCTCCCCTTCTATTGTTCCAAGTGAAAAGGCCACTCTTGGGGTAGACATCAACACGTTTGACATTTTCAATGAAGTTTACGAAGGCTTCCGCATCTTTGTTTAGTTTCCTGAGACCTCCTTTTTTTTCCAACAGGGTAGTTATCATATTGAAATCTCCCCCCAAAATGCACTTAGATCTTGGATGCCTTCTGATAATTTTAGATAAAGTTTCTAAAAATGTTATCTTATCTTCTAGTTTCTGAGGACTATAAATATTGATACAGAGGAAGGAAACAGAATTACCTATGGGTTGGAATTCCACCGCCATGAAGTGCTTGTTAGCTTCCGCCGATAGCAACTGGATTTCCCTTGAATCCCACATGGTTGCGAGGCCTCCTTCTCTTCCTTGACTTTCATTTTCTAGAACTTCCATATGACTTCCCAGTTTTCTGCAAAGATTACTGATAATGGGGCTGCTACATTTAGTTTCCTATAAAAACATGATTTCTGGTTTATATTTTTGGATTTTCCTCTTTAAAATCCTGTGTTTCGCCTGGCTATTGAGCCCTCTGGCATTCCACGAGATTATCTTCATAGAAAACTGAGTTTTATTGGAAGGACTAGAAGGCGGTGAGTACCTTCATCTTTCCTGAGTTTATCATGATCATGCCTAGCTCTTGTAGTGCTTCACCACTTGTTTTCCGACCTCTTCTCTTCTTTTGTTTGGAACTGGATGTCTTCCATAGGGGACTTTTTGAATGTGAACTGTTTCCTTTCGCCACACCTAGCTTCCTATTCTGCCTTTCTAGTTCTGCTTTTTGCCTTGCTATGAAGAGGTCATTTACTATTTTGACTTCTTCCTCCGAAGCGTTTTCTATCCCTCGGGCTTTCCAGTTCTCAGCTATTGCTGGTAGGTTCAAACCTTCTCTTGCTAATGCATTTTCCCAATCTTGTTCTTCTCTACCGCCATCACTGGTCAGCATGTCAGTTTCTTCCTCAGTGTCCTCTGTTCTCTCCTGCATTTGAACCTCATTATTGAAGTTCTCCTCATGCGTGTTTTCTCCTGTAGGTGTTTCTTTTTCTTCGTTCTCTGCCCCTGATGTTGGAGCTTTGTGCTTATCCTCTGAGTCAGTTTCAGGGTCTAAGATCACAAAAGGATTGGTGTGGATGTTTCTTTCCATGTTTCCTCTGAGATTCTTTTGTCTATTTGCTCTGTGTTTGGATTTGGGTTTAATGAAGACTTCTGTATCTTTGTGTTCTTGAGCTGATTCGGTTTCTTGCTCCTCCTTGATCTTTGGGCAATCCCTTATCAGATGCCCATGTTCATGGCATTTGCAGCAACGGAAGGGAATCTACTCATAATCAATATCCTGAAAGTAATCCTCGTCCCTATATTCCAGCCAGAGTCCTTCATGTAGTGCCCCAGAGACGTCCATTTCAACGCAAATCTGGGCATAAGAAGTGTATCTCTTTTGGAGAGTCGCTTCAGAGGCTTTGATGAATGTTCCCAACTTATCACCAATTTGTTTCAATGCATTCAGACCCCAATAGTCTATTGGAAGAGAGAATAAGTGAATCCAGGCTGGGACTTGGGTGAAAGACTCCTTTTTCGGGGTAAAATTTGGCTTCCATGGTCTCATATACAGACCTACTGAAGCCAAAAAATAAGGGCCTCCTTCAAAAACTCTATCCTTGTCTTCTAGGTTGGAGAAGACTACAGTAAAAAAGCCTTTGGCTCCAAGGTGAAGTTTAACATCCCCTCGAGGTTTCCAATGTAGTTTGATCCAATGAAAAAGAGATCTTTCAGATGGCCAAATACCCATAAAATTGCAGATGATGGCTCGTTCCGTCATATGCTCCCTGTATGCTTGAATCTCTGGGTCAGTGATAACTACCCGTAGGTTGTTGATATTTTTCGGTTTGCAGGCTCCACTGGATGAGGTGAGTTTGTTGGGGTTTGAAATGGGTTCCCCCTCCTTTTCCGGCTTGCCTTGTCTGTCCCCTATTTGCTTCCTTTCATCATCAACTTGATGTTTCTCGTTACCTGAAGAGTTGTTTATTAAAGGAGTTTTGTCTTTAGCTCCTGTTAGGTTTTCAGTCTCTGGGCATGTGCTCTGCGTTGTTTCTTTTGTCTTGTCAGTGTTCCCTTGAGGTTTATCCTTATTTCCTCTGCCAAGTTGCTTGCTCTTGTCCAACCCCGAGATCCTGACCCCTTCCATTCTATCATTCTTCTGTTTCTTCATAACTATTTGTTTAAAAGTAGGGGCGCCACTGGACCCCTCCGCTTCCATGCAGTTGGTCAGCACTTGACCCTGATGAAGCAGGGCTTCGAGGCGGGAGAAGACTACTTCCAGACCCGCGTAAGCCTTAGTTCCTTGAAAGATTCAACCTCGATAGTGTTCATAGACACCATCTTAAGAGCTGGTCAACTGCTACTACACTAACCACGGGGCTGAGCCTGAAACTAAAACAAAATATCAAACCCTAACGGCCGCCATGAGAGCTCTGCATATTCTCATTTTTTTCACCCTTCTTTCTACTTTCCTCCATAATCTCATATTCCTTAGTCTCTAATCACTTCTTCCTTTCATATCGATTGTGATTGTGAATTTTCCTAGGTAGGAAATGTATTACTTGACATGGACTCTACAATATATCAATCTATTCATGATCACTAATGGATTTATCATTTTGGCTAGACAAGCTTTGCAAGTAGCTCCCTACTCTTATACTTAATTACCCCCTATCCAAAATCCATGCTCCGCTACTTTGACATGCAACAATTCCTTATTAAATATCTATTTTTCATCTCTTTTGATTGACTATTGTGCAGACAATATATACTTTACACAAGAATGAAGCTACCATGATGAAGCTACCTTACTGCATCGCAATTATAGGAATCATTTGTAGCATTTTTTCATTTGGCATTCCCCACTTATAGTCTCTAAGGTTGTGGCTCGGTGTTTCAACATTCTTAAGTTGCATCTATATCATTGCTGCTATTGGATTATCTATACGCGATGGTATCTCTCTTTTCTTTTAACCAGGATACATCTTACTTGTGATGCTTACATATCTTCTGGTTCATGGTCCTTGTCAAGTTGGGTATTAAAACAATCGCTTTGAGAAAAATCTTAATTTTCTGCTTACTTTGGATATGTAGGTCTCAATATCCCAGCTAGAGATTATGAGATTTCAAGTTCAGGTTCAAGCAAAAGAAGAATGTTTGGAACGATTGGTGCTACAACAAATCTCATTTTTGTATTTAATTCAGGCATGCTTCCAGAAATACAGGTATAGCAAAAGTTTCATTTAATGATATGACTAGCGCGTAGAAAAAAGAAGGTTCTAGTCTTTTTTTTAAATGCTCTCCCAAAATTTATTACTTCTCTACCATTTATCTTCTCCCGAAAGATCCAATGGTTCACGGTAGATTTCGGGTTGACAAGATACACGGGGGTTAACCGCCCGATAAAGCGGTTTCCCCACACTCCTGCACTGCTACGTGTCCTCCGATTTGTGGAATCGGAGCCAAAACTCTTAATATCGCTTACGACTGCTTTGCCGCCCGAAATACCACTCCAGGTTATAAACCCTAAAGGAATGGTTGTACATATGTGGAAGCCCCATGTACAAGTTTTTGGATACAATGTTCAGAAGGAGCAACGAAAGTGTGTATTCGTTCGCAATTGGATAGCGAGGGTGTTGGCTTTAGGGGCATATCTGACAATGACCACACTTGTTGGGGTTGTGCTTCCATTTGTCGGTGATTTTATGAATATTACTAGTGCAGTGAGTGTGTTACCATTAACATTTGTGTTGGCAAACCATATGTATATTAAAGTGAAGGGAAAGGATTTGAGTTCATTAGGAAAGACGTGGCATTGGGTGAACATATGTTTTTTCACCTTGTTATCTATGATAGAAACTATGGCAGCATTCTGGTTCATGGTTATTGACTCCAGAGCATACCATGTCTTCGCTGATCTGTGATCATACATGTAACTATATAATTGTAGTCGCTATATTCATGCATGTAGGATATTCATTCAATTCCAAATCTCACTGGAGGTAATCAACTAATTGATGGTAACAATCATAAGAATCATTAAGTTGCTCACTAACAACTTATTTCAATGCAACAAACTCACATACTTTCACAAAATCCTTAAATAGAGTTTCATTAAGCATATAAAATCCCCCAACTCAAATAAATATGACATAAATAGAATAAAAGGCCCAAAAATCCAACATATATTTATGACATAATTAGAACAAAAAGCCTAAAAATCTAACATATAATGTTATAAATATAAAATGCTCACATTCTTTCATAAAATATTTAAATAGAATTTCATTAAGCATATAAAAACCCCACAACTCAAATAAACATGACATAAAATAGAATTCAAAGCCTAAAAAATTAATATCTAATCTCATAAATATGAAATTCATGAAATAAGTGCCCACAAATATGTGCTAAGAAAAAAAATATAGTAAAATCACTTGCAAGCTAGAGATTTTTGTCATCGAAAGTCTATGGTATAGCATATATCACCACCATGCATTCATAGTCTTGTAAATACTCTATACAACAAGACCTAAACTTTATGTATAAACTAAATTAATAAAAGTTGCTAATCAAACATGAATGCCAAGAAAACACTATAATTTTGTAGTGATAAAAATACTCGTCTCCGCATTAAAAAATATAGTTTGATTCTAATACTCTATACAACAAGACCTAAACTTTATGTAGAAGCTAAATTAATAAAAGTTGCTAATCAAACATGAATGCCAAGAAAACACTATAATTTTGTAGAGATAAAAATATTCATCTCCACATTAAAAAATATAGTTTGATTAGTAGAATCATTTCTAAGATTGCGAAGAACACAAATAACCAATATATACATGTATTAATCCATTTATGTATGACCTTTGGTTTCTAATTTTAACCAGATCCAATTTGTATTTCTTGATCAAATATATATAGATGACCTCGGTACAAAAAAATCAATAATATATACCATGTTTAAAATTAATTTAGATTAAATTTATATTTGTTGATAATAATTTTTTTAAAAGAAAAAATGACATATTAAAATTTTCACTCTTATTAATTTTTGCAAAAGTTAACAATAATATTTACATTTTTTTCATAAGATTTTCATTTTAATTATATATGGCTGCATTACTTAACGCATGAATGTCTTCATATATAAATATCGTTGCACTTGGTATAAAGCTTATTATTTCAATGATATTTTATCAATACTTATTTTCAAAAAACTTATATGGATTTGTCACATTAATAATTAATGCATACAAATCTATATCATTCATGGTCAACCATGGTCCAACGTGTGACAAAGATTATGGGAATATGAAAATCAACCATGGTCAATGATGGACAACCATGTTTATTTTAGGGTTTATAATATTTATTCAGACATGACATTGTCACATAGATTGTATATAAAAAACAATCATGGTCAATTACGCTCAACCATGGTCAATCATGGTCAACCATGGTCAATATGAAAATCAACCATCGTCAACCATGGTCAGCCATGGTCCAACATCACATTGTGAAAGAACTATCTCAACATAAAAATCAACCATGGTAGACCATTGTCGACCATGGTCAACCATGTTTCAACGTTGCATTTTGATTAAGATTGTCTCAATGTGAAAATCAACCATGGTCAATCATTGTCAACTATGGTCAACCATGGTCAATAATCATGTTCACATTGTGACGAAGATTGTCTCTTTGTCCAATATCACATTGTGATAAATATTGTCTCAATATGATAGTTAACCATGGTCAATCATTGTCAACCATGGCCATTCATGGTAAAACATGGTCCAACATCACATTATAGGAATTATTGTCTCAATATGAAAACCAGCCATGTCAACCATCTTCAATCATGGTCTACCATGGTCAAATTCTGCATTGTGACAAATATTATCTCAAATGAAAGTCAATCATGGTCAATCGTGGTTAACCATGGCCAATATGAAAATCAACCATGGTCCAACGTCCCATTGTCACAAAGATGTCTCAATGTGAAAATCAAGCATTCTTAATCATGATCAACCATGGTCAATAATCATGATCACATTGTGACAAAGATGGTCTCTTGGTCCAATGTCACATTATGAAAACCATGGTCATCCATGGTCAAACATGGTACAACGTCACATTGGGACAAATATTGTCTCAATATGAAAATCAACCATGGTCATCCATGGTCCAACATCACATTGCGACAAATATTTTCTCGATATGAAAATCAATCATGTTCAATCATGGTCCAACATCGCATTGACAAAGATTGTGTCAATATGAAAATCAACCATTGTCAACAATAGTTGACCATGTTTATTTTAGGGTTTTTAATATTTATCTTAGGGTTTATATAGCTTGGGTTTATAATATTAAACCCTTGGGTTTAATATTATTCCCTTGGGTTATAATCCATTGGGTTTTTAGTATTAATCCATTGTATTTATTAGTCCTTTAGGTTTATAATATTAATCCTAAGGTTTTATAATATTAATCCTAAGGTTTATAATATTAATCTTAGGGTTTATATTCCTAGGTTTTAATATTAATCATTGGGTCTAATGTTATTCCCTTCAGTTTATAATCTCTCAGGTTTTTAATAATAGTCCAGTGCTTTTAGTAATCGCTTTGGTTTATAATATTGATCTTAGGGTTTTAATATTAATCATAGGGTTTAATATTAAACCTATGGTTTATAACATTAATCTTATGGTTTAATATTAATCTCTTTAGTTTATAATCCCCTTTGTTTATAATATTAATCCCTTAGGTTTATTAATATTAGGGTTTATATTCCTAGGCTTTAATATTAATCATAAGGTTTAATGTTATTCCCTTGGGTTTTTCATATTAATCGCTCGGGTTTATTAATCAGATAGGTCTCTTTCTCCAACATCACATTGTGGCAAAGGCTGTATCAATATGAAAATAAACAATTTTCAACCATCATCAACCATGGCAATTCATATCCATGGTCCAACATCACAAGATTTGAGAAATATTGTCTCAATATGAAAATCAACCATGGTCAACCATTTTAAACCACATTTAACAATGGTTGTATATGTGGTTTTATTAATGGTCTAGCATGGTCCAACATCTGACGCAGGGTTACCCTTGCTTTACCCATAGTATGCATGTATACCTATGCATAAACCATTTTCCCAGGAATAGATATGACCTACCAGGCCAAAAATTCATTAATAGTAATGGTTAAGGCCCTTTCCATTATCTTTCATGTGGAAACATATTAATAGACTAACCCAAAGTCTAAATCCTCATTATCGAGACTTTAATCACCCCTTAACCTTCATTCCCTTTAATATCGAGACTCATACAACCCCTCTAAGCCATTATTAAATCCTTATTCTGCACCATATACAAAACCCTCTTTTAAATTTGGGTTATAATTGTGCTTAACCTTAAAACCCTTCTATCACGCTTCAATCCATTATAAACCCTTTATAATTGATAACACATAAAACCACATACATCATACCTTTTTCCACTAATCCTCAGTCTTTGCACAATTCCCGAGAATCACATTTATCGCAGTCGCTCATTTCCAGTTATCATGGTCATACCACATACATACCTTTATCCCCCTCCAACTCCGATATGCGACTATCGGAATGTTTGAATAGCACTTTTACATAAAAGCCCTCAACACAACACTTTATATAAATACAAAGGAAATACATTAAATTTCCGCTCCAAAACATATAAGCAGATCTCAAAATTTATACATCTGCATTTATAAATATCGTTGGGTCCACTCATCGGCCTTTGCATTATCCTCTACCATTGATCTCCTCCTGTAGATCCAACGCTTTACATTGGTTTCGGGTTGCCAACACGCACGAGGTTTAACCGCCTGATAAAGTGGTTTCCCCACTCCATTTGTTGTTATGTGTCAAACACTAAGTGGAATCGGGTGCTCACTCTTCGATACCACTTACCATTCTTCGCTCTCCGGCATGTATTATGGACCCGATGGGGTTCTAGGGTTCATTTGATAAGTTTTCGGTTCCGTTACATATTGCATGTTGCAATTGCTTCCTCCTTTTTCAAAGATTGTGATGTGATCCCGATGTTCCACTTTCTGCGATTTGATTCTGGCCGTTGATCTATGAGATCTAACGATTGTTGTTCAACGACAATTTACTCCTCTGCTACTCTGTTTACTTATGTTTTATGCTATTTCTTCAACGTATCTGTGGTTTTAGGGTTTCTTCAGGTTTTGGTCCTTCGGCTAATTACTGCACACTCCACCTGCATCTATGATATGTAGAATACACTACTCACTCATAATTTGCCATCGATTAACAACACACTTATATATTAATATTAATATTGATTAATATGAATACCAACATTAATATTACT
>APFE031750062.1:0-17364 GCA_000404065.3 Pinus taeda
GTAGGGAAATGCCTTGCCAAACTCCACCTTGCTTTCCGCTGGTACAGGTTTTGCTTGCAATGAGGAGATATCAATTTCATAGGCCTCGGATTATCAGTGCTTAGGGATTCTCATCAGTGCTTAGTGCTCAAATTCATGATTTCGTGACGGCCTAAATCTGATTTTCTCTTAGGTCAATTTTGTCAAACAAGAGCTAGAAGAAGCAATTCGATATGCAGAAGTAGTGAAAGATGATGAAGGAGCAACACCATATTAATAACCTATAGATCCAGGAGCATGGACACAAGAAGCGAAGTAATAAGCTTAAGTAAGTGGCGAAGGCAGCAGTTGATGTGGGTGAAGCTGTAGATTCATAAGATGTTGACTCAGCCGATCCAGCAGAAGCAAAGGCGGGGGTAGCACCATAAGTCGAAGGGAAGGAAGGAGCATCACCAATAGCAAGAAAGAGAAAGAGAAATAGGAGCAGCAGCCGGATCAAGTTGTAGTAGTTGTAATAGTTGATTCAGTCGACTCTGTTAATCCATCGGTTGAACCAGTAGATGAAGGAAAGCTAGCAGGAAAGCCACCAGCGGGGAAGGATAGAGAAAGAAAAGAGATTATGGAGTCGAGGTTGCAAGCTCACCCCTGTTGATCCGAGGGAGGGAGAGCCGCATGCGATGGTCATGAATGAAAGCCCTGAGCGAATGAAGAGAGGTAGGGCAGACAATGCACCCATGGAAGGACAGGACGTCCAAAGAATACAATCGCTATAGAGCTGGGGAGCAATTTCTAGTGATATAGATCGAGTAGTTGGGTAATCGCTAACGTGCCTTCATTCGATTGGGATTACGAAGTGTTTCTCTTTTGAGAATATTGGATTGGTTCGAAAAGAGAGAAAGGACCCGTTCAATCCAGACCCAAGAGAGAGGCCATACCCCTCACGAAACTTACATCTACGAAACACACGTTCCTACCTCGACTGGATGGAAGGAGGAATGAATTACGAAGCTTACATACGTTGATTCATCATTACAACAAGGCCACATACAAGAGAATGCTTACACATGTTGCTAGCGTTAGTTGCCTAGCTTTTGGTCTTGCTAGAGCTAGTCCATTTGAAATGCAATTCCATATTTAGTGGTTGAGTCTTGAACGATTATTAATATTGGCAGATTCACCAGGCGCGGAAGCAAAGATAGCATCTGAGCCAGGCAGCCTTGAGCAATATAGAAGTTATTAAGGCATCGCTCATTTCGGATCCTCCAGTGCCAGTAGCAGTAGTTCCAGCAGCTACAATAGCAGGAATAAAGACAAAGGCAGATCCAATTGATTCGGGAGAAAAAGTCACTTTTTCTTTTTGAAGAATGGCAGTTTAACACGTTTACATAGCTAGGGGAATGGACTCGATAGGATTGGATAGTCTTGCTTCTTTAAACCTACGACTTCCCCCTTTTAGGCTTCGCTCAAATAGACCCAACGATCCTGCCTGAGACTTGATACCTTGCCGCCTGCTGATCCCGCCTACTGCTTGACCGCATGCCTTATCGATATTACTGCCCGCCTGATATCGACCTTGCGACCTTCTTACTTTTCAACGGCGAGAAAGCAACGGCAACTTCCATTACTTCAGTTCCTTGGTCCTTTATGAAGTCAGGTTCATTAGCACTTAGTTTTATTGATCGGTACTTTATGGTTGAGGATGACTGGATACATCGTTAAGGTGGTGAAACAGGCGAGACATGGAACGGAAATGCCATTTGAGGAAGGTTTTGCTAGGGATGGAATTCACCTCTGCTGATACTGGTGCAGCGTTGGATGCTTGGGAATACTATGGGGGAACATTTCATAAATAGGCCTACGCATTAAGGGAGCATAGCGGGCAGTTCAAAGAAAGCATAACGGGAAAATAAGATAGAGCGTAGCGGGCAGTAATGAAAAAGCGTAATGGGCAGAGGAGACAGAACATAGCGGGCAGTAATGAAAGAGCATAACGGGCAGAGGAGATTTAGCGTAGCGGGCAGTTCAGAGAGAGCGTAACGGGCAGTTCAGATTGATCAGATTGGGCAGAGGAAACAGAGCGTAGTGGGCAGACCAGGCAGAGAACGTAGCGGGCAGTAAAGATTTAGCGTAGCGGGCAGCTTCGTAACGGGCAGCTTAGATACTGGCGGATCAGAGTATGAGGCAGAAGACCCAGGGGGATGCAGAGGACCAGGCGTAGGCTCCAGCATCCGGGTTGGGCAGCAGAGACATCACACGGGGTTCGGATCCAGCATTCGGGGCTAGCGAGCCAGCATACAGGCAACCGATACATCATCCTGGGCGAGGGTTCATCATCCTGCAAATCACCTCCATCTTCTCACCGTTCCAGCAACCTTAAAATACATCATCCTGGGCGAGGCTACGGGAAATGCTTCCTGGGGCTCCATCATCCCCGGATACCGCTCCCTCAGACATGGCGGCAGAATCCTAAACTAAGGCTACGCATCAAGCATCTAGCTCAGACCTAGCCTCCTGATTCTACGACTTTTCCCATTTCCCTTTCTATCCATGTGTGATGAGCCCTGATTCTACTCTCTTTGAGACTTTTCCACCTCTAGCAGAGGAGAGGGAGGTTCGCCCACTCATTTAGGCTGATTTGGGACACACCTTTCCCAGAAACAACACATCTCCCATTTACAACCTTACCCCACTTGGCTTTCATGAGTGAGCACTGATTCCAAAACTGAAGCATGAAGGAAGTATCGCACACCGCATTTTATTTGGAGCACTTTGCCGAAACCTACTACTGCCTCAGCCCTCACTGGGATATTTCATTTAATCGTGACCATCTCAATGGTTCATGTAGTTTCTAAATCATATTCATGCAATAGAGGAATGGGTTTAGCCACTTACCTATTAGTCGCTACCGTGATTTGCATGCTCAAACTTTGGCACTTTGTTCATGGACTTCTACTACTATTGGCACTCGTGGCTTCTAAACTAGTGGCTTGGCTACCTCATGCTAGTGATCTTTGATCAGGAACCACTCCTTGCACGTTGTATACACCTAGGGTTGTACTGACGCTGCCTCTAGAGCTTGGTTTTTAAAGGGATTAGCTGTTACAGGAATCCTTTAGGACTATAACAACTAACTGAAGAGACAGCTGAGGAAGGTTCTGAAGGAAAGGAAAAGCAGCTGGTATGCACCAAGTAAGAAACAAATTAAGAATGCTGTTGTTTTATTCATCATTTAAAAAAGAAAAAGGAAAAAAAAAAGAAACAAAATTTCTGTGTTTTCTGTGTAGGGAAGAAAGAAGCGAATGGAAATGTAGTGGTGCAGGGATGGAATGGAGAGTTATGAGGATGAATGGTGGAAGGGAGGTCCACAGGTCTTCTGGAAAAAATATTTATCCCTCTGATTCTTTTTTGAACTTGATTTCGAGCTCTTTATGGTTTCTACAGGATCCTCCTATAGAATGTACAGAGTTTCCTGTGGGATGCAAAATTTCCAGAACAATTGAGACCGAGGCTTGGGAAAAGACAATGGCAATGGAGAAGTGAGCTATCAAGGATGTATTCAGCTTGTCCATGTCCTTTTTTTCTTTCTGTGACCCTCCTGCAATCTACAATGCATTCAAAAGAAGTTTGTTTTTTTGTTTTTTTTTGTATTTTTCTCTCTATTTTTTTTCCTCTTTTTTTTATGAGACAGCTAGGGCGCCTCCAGGAGGTTTTCACCCTCACTGCCTACCTTGGGTACCTCCAGGAGGTTTTCACCCAGGGGTCTTTTATTCTCTTTTTTTCTATTTTTTCTTTTTTTTGTTTTGTTTTTTTTTAGGGTGTGGGTGGAGTGCATGCAGAGACCTGCTCCACTACCAACAATGTTTTACTCATATTCTCAATGACTTCTTGCTTGGAGAGGGGCTTCCTATAGATCTTCAATCTATGCCCGTTGACAAGCATGGGGATGGCTTCTTCATCAATGGTCGGGATCAAAACTGAACCATTGTCATTTAATTTTTCTACTGTGTACGGTCCCAGCCATCTTGTCCTCATTTTTCCTTTGAAATCTCTATATCTTGAATCATACAACAGTGCCCAATCTCCTTCCTGGAATTGTTTTTCTTTGAGGTGTTTGTCATGCCATATTTTCCTTTGAAGTTGGACTAACTCTGAGTGGAGAAGGCCCTGCAATCTTTGTTCATCCAATCCATTTAGCTGAAGTAACCTTTCCTTTTGTGCATGGCTGATATCTAGGTCCAGCTAAGTGGTCGTCCTTAATTTGTTATATTCAAATTCTACTGACAGCAAAGCCTTCTTCCCATAGACTAGCTCATAGGGTGTGAACCCTTTGGTGGTTTTCCAGGTGGTGTTATAGGCCCAAGTGGCCTCAACCAATCGATCTGCCCAATCTTTTCTGGTGCTGCTCACTACCTTGGTCAAAATCCCTTTCAAAGCTCAGTTAGTGACTTCTACCTGTCCATTTGCTTGCGGATGATAAGGGGTGGAAGTTCTGTGCTTAATTTTGTGATATGCGAGTCGGTCTTCAATCAGATTGGAGGTAAATTGACTCCCTTGATCTGTGACTAATTCTCTTGGATAGCCAAACTTGTAGAAAATATTTTCTCTCAAAAACTTAGCTACTTTTTCTTTTGTAGCTACCTTGATCGCCTTTGTTTCTGCTCATTTTGTACTTGAGCCCAGCTCTATTGGAGGTTGGCCCCTCAAAGAGGCAAGTGAATATTTCTTTCCTTTTTGAATAATAAAATACATGCTATTATTTCTTATTGTTCTGTGTTCTAGGTATATTTCTTCTCATATTTGGTATTCTAGTATCTTCTCGTAGGTCAAGAGCATAACAAAAACCCCCTTTCATCACTTACACCAAGACATAGACAATTGTGCTTATAGGGAGCTTAAAATCCTTCACAATCCCATGTTCAAAACTGGTGCACACCAGAAACACGATTCATAGGGGGTGAGGCTTAGGTCTTAGTGTGTGCAACTATCCACGAGGTTACCTGACTTGTTGGTCAAGGGATCCACATTGTTGACTAAATACCAAGAATAACATGATTTGACCACCCCTATGGGACGAAGGTAGCCTTAGTGTCGAGTCTTACGAAAACACCCTATAGGGATGGTTGTTGGAAGCAACCATCTCTGTACCCCACCTTCATCTAGTCAGCCCTACTTGTGGACATCAGACCCCATCAAATAAGAAGTATTTTGGAAAGCTATCTAAAACAATAGAACTAGGGCTTGATTCATGATTTAGACAACCTGTAGGCTAGAGGTATTTTTTCTATAGGAGGTGTTTGGTTGGATTAGAGTAACATATCATTATAATTAGTTTTCACTTCACATCATTGCATTAGGTGTTTTCTTGTTGTTTTTTTCTTTCTTTCTTTATCCTCTCCCCATAGTATTTCAATTTTTATTTTGTCCTGACACCATTTCACCCCCAAAATGCTTGTCACGGAGACTTCATGGCCTTCACCATTACTTTCCTTTAGGATATTCTCTCACCCCTACTTGACAAGTAAGTGTTCCTCGATCCCATCCTCCACCTAGTCCACATACAGACTCTACTTCTTCTTATTCCTCAAGTTCCTCCTTTGATTACACATCTTCCCAACACTAAATCACTACCATGTTAGGTGCTAATGTAGGTAGTGAAAACCTAGGTGGTAACACTAGTCCTAAATAGGGCAACCCTACAGGTGGTAACACTAGTACTATCTAGGGTAACACTACAGGTTGTAACACCAAAACCTCTTTAGATATGGCCACTAATCCAATCTTACTTCCCTAAATGGTTGGTAAACTCAAATATCAACATGTCTTTCTGTAGTGCTAAAGAAGGTATCACATAATTTGAAAACGGATTGTTTTTGCCCCTCAAATTCAGTTATTTGTATGAGAAATCATGTGCATGATCCAGGTACTAAGCTTTACATTATTGTATTTACTAAAGAGTAAGTGAATGCTAAAAATGGGTTTTATATCCAAGTAATAAAATCAGTATAGAAAATTGGAATAGTTTAAAATCTAGAAGTGGATGAAACAATGTGCAACATATAAATAATGACAAATAAGAAGAAAGTACATGTTTGAAGACATGCACTAGGAAAAATGGGGCTCTTGACATTGAGAGTTCACTAGAGAAACATTGTGCCTAGGTTTCCAATGATCAGCTTTAGGACATTGTTAACTTACGAAGCTATTGTAATAAAAATGTAAATTCCTTAAATTATATTGTAATTTTCCAACATAATTTTGAATTGTGGAAAGCTTGTTGGAATAAATTTATTCCAAGGCTATATCAACTACATGTAATAATAATTTGAGAATTTCATACGAATAGGTTGGTTGGATATAAAAGGATCTTAAACTTCTCAGAAGCCCTAGCTATAAGGTTGATTTTGGCAGTTCATCTCAAGTATAGGTTTGTGGCACAAAGTTATAAAAAAGAAAGTGTACCTACCCTCCTCCAATCATGCAATGAATCCAACGTATTATGAAGGTGGCAACTAATGCCTCTCATGTTTGGTGAGTACCAACAAAATCATTTCTTATACCTTTCTTATTATCGGGTCGCATTTTAGTTAACAAACAGGGAATGGAAATTCTATTAGAATTACAAGTGACATTTGGATTGGTTTAGAATTTGATTTACATATGGATAAAAATCTAAACATATTCATGGATGATGCAAGCATTCTATATAATAGACCTTGTTATTGGCTTAAATGAAACATTGACAACAAAACCGTCATTTGTGGATCTTCCTTCCTCAACAAACAATTCCATGTATCTCTCAAACATGTACTCTAGCACACAAGATTCCCTCGGTTACTCCTCTTAGAAACAAGTTGTTCATTAAAACAGCTGGAGTAATTGGATGACCCATATAACCATCTCCATTTTCACTTGATATGCACTAGTATAAAGTTGTTAGAAGATGTAGAAAAGCGAGAATGGTGAGCATATCCATTGACATGAAAACACACAGTGAACTTCGGATATAGTATAGAGTTTTAATTTGGATAATAAAAAGTATTGATGACAATGGTAAGGAAATTTGATCTCCTTTTAAAGGGTTGATGATGATTGTTAGTCATGATTATCAAAGCTAAAGGTTGAAAAGAAAAATCCTAAATACCATCTGATTACCACATGAAATTTTATGATTAGAATAGTTAGATAACGCACATTGATTCTAGGGCTAGCTGGAAAGTACAAAGTTGCTAGAATTGGTCTAAACAGTATTTTCTCTATGCAAGGTAGAAGGAAAAGAGGATTTAAAGCACATTTATTGGAATAATTAATTATTCCAAACAATCTATTGTCCCTATCCATGTCCTCATGGGCCCTATCCATGAGACGACATGGCATCGCCCACATGGAGGCCATGTAGGTACCTTCCAAGAATGGAATCATGTTGGTTAATGTGGTTGTGCCATCTGGGCCACATGTGGGTGCCACATGAATACCACACGGGTGCCATGTGGCAGCCCCCATTATAGATGATGCATAATATGATTAAGAAAAGTTCAAGTAGGAATAACTTTCAATTCGGGAATCAGATTGAGATAAAATCTCCACGAGATGAACATAATTGTAGCATCAGATTTTATATTTTATGTTGTGAACTCATATTCGTAATAGACATTAAGAATCAGGTCAATTCAACAAGTAACCCTTTCCACAACCCAATCTAGTAATGGGGTGGGAGAAGTTGTTAGTACTCGAGTGGGAGAAGATGTTATAATTGGAAATGTAAACAAAAGGCAAATCCTGAAGTGAGCTTGGACAACATGATGGATTGTCCCATAAGAAAAGCACATGCACAAAGGCCATCTTTTTGGATAATTTTTGTTGAACCTTGGAGGCACATATATCCTTCCCCACTGCAAGGAGTGAGAGGATGACCATGTATTGAAAGATACATACAAGTGTCATAGAAAATCTCTCCAATACCCTCCAGTCTCCAACAATTTTGCATGAATACAATTGTCATAGAAAATTCGTCCAATATTAGTTCTAGGCGAAATACCCATTTCAATCTCTTTCATTATATCTCTAATTCCACCAAAGTTACCATGGATTCTCTTGAATATGATGGATTAGCAAACTTTACTATTCTGTGTTGTACGCTTTGAAACCAAATTTGTTAACTCCAACTCTAATTTTGATTGAGGAGAAAATCACCATCTAATTAAAATGACCAAAACAAACCCTTTCTATAATATAATAGGTTTAAAACCCATATAAATAAAAAAACAATGTTAAGCTACCCATTCAAAAAGCCAATAAAAGCCCATTGATAAAAAATTGTAACATCTACAATGTGCCCAAAAAAATTTGGGTTCCCTTAACACCATATCTTCTAATTTATAAAGTCACTAAAAAAAATAAAACTCAAACTTAATCATAAGAAACAAAACCATATTTCAATTTGTGGAAACTCACCATTAAAAAGGCGTGACCCGACTTCATGTGGTGTCCTTCTCAAGGGAGTCAGCCTACCTTCATGGACTTCATGTGGTGTCCTTCTCAAGGGAGTCGGCCTACCTTCATGGACGCTTGATATAAATACTAAAACCCAGTATAAAGTGAAAGACATATTTCATTGGACTCGATCATCACCAAGTTGGACGTTCATTGATATATTTCGTACTACTCGTTCGGCCATCTTCTCGGAGATTCTTTCTTCAACAAAATCGTGAAGGGAAAGGGGTTAATTTGTGAGTGAGAACATGGAACCTTTTTACACCGACAATGCAAAAGAAAACCGAATCGAGTAAATCTTACTAGCTGCCTAGATACAGGAAACAGTGACACTCCAACAGCCATGAACTTCCAATTTCAGAACAACGTCTGATAAGCCAGAGAATGAACACAAGCCTCCACGGCATCTAAGGAAATTTCCAAGACAGGTCCCGACTTACTCCAACAACTTCGAAAATTCGTTGACACAGCCCGTTCGGGAGATGTATGATATCCTCCAAATCCGGAACACTTTATGCCATATCTCAGAGGGAGTATGCCAGTGGCGATTATGGCGAGTATCCCGTTGGGGCTATTTACGCTATGGATGATTTAGCAAGTGGATGGAGGCTAGTTCAGAGCCGGAAAAGTGAGCACACTCAACAAGTTGATCCCTTCAAACTCCCTAAGATTCCTAAAGGTAAATATGTATGGACTAGAACTAACTGTTGGGAAATAAATGAGCACGATATACTCCTGGTTGTTCTACATCTTGTGTATATGGAAAAGGGCCTCAGGGCGAGGTATGCGTGGTGGACATTCAACAAAGATGACGGTGTTAAAAATTATGGTTACGAGGAGTTAAATCGGTCGGCTTTAAAAAATGCTTCCGATATTTCACTCTTGAAAATTGAAATGTGAAAATTTTGAAATTGATTTATTAATGATAATTTTTTTAATTTTTGTTCTCTTTCCCTCTCCTTGGGATATGCTAGCGAGGGAGGTATTCTCTATAAGTATCTTTTCATTGTTGAAATTTATCTTTCCTTAAGAAAATTTTTCTCATATAGGTTTCTGGCCAAAGTCTTTAATGGCCTTAGGAAAATGTATCAATCTCCTTTAGTCATAACCTAGCCAAATCCTCTTGGAATTTGAGTTCTTTTAGCTTCTTAGGTGAGAATTTTCTTTTGGACCATTCACCTTTTTATTCAATGTCTTTTATGACCTAGCAAAGTCCTTCTGGCTTCAAAGGTGAATTACATCTATCTCCTCCAGTCGACATAGCCAAGTCCTTTTGGCTTCTAAGAGGCAGATTTGTCCAATCCTATAATTTCCCTTAGACACTCACTTAAGGCTGACCTATTCAAGTCCTCCTGACTTAATAGTTGAATGTATCCTATAATTTCCTCATTAAGTACCTTAGGTCATTCACCTTTTTGGTCAAATTCCTTTATCACTTAGGCAAGTCATTATGGCAGCCAATTCGTCTAAGCTTTAGAGGTGAATGTATTCATCTCCACTGGTCAAATTCCCTGTTGCAAAGATCTAATCATTCCCTTCTAATAAGGGATACATTCAACATCAAACTAAGCTCCTTTTGTCCTTTTACGTTGGGTTGGGTAAAAGAAGTTTTGCAAAGAGGAAGAGATGAAGAGGAAAAATCTTACTTTGTGGCTATAATGATAGACATAAGGATTGCACTATATTGGATTTTACTTGTAAAACATTTCTCTCCAAAAATATTAGGCAATAACTTGTCTAAAAATAATTATTTCAAAAGCAATTCTAACACATATAAATGCTAGAAGAAATAATGTGTAGTTATAATGGAGTGACATCTTCCTTTTTTATGGTTGATATCAATAGTGAATCCCCATATAAACTAAATATATATTTCATACTATCAATATTGAATGATATTTTTCTATGGATAGTCTCCTTGCCTTAGTGAAAATAAATCTTGATCCATATGAACTTGGTGAGCATCTCAAGCCCAAGACCTATCCATTCATTGGTTTCATGTGTCATTAATGAGACACATCATGTGCACCCATTTATGCTACTTGAGCTTATGGAGACACCTCTTCATCTACTATCTCCTCAATGTTGAAGTTAGTGCCTATACATGAGACCCTACCTTATGGATGACCCCATTATAAACACATTTCATGGTCTACATAGTTATCATCACTAACAAAAACACTTGTACATGAGACTTTGACTTAGGGATGTACATCATAGGTATAAGCACTGAGGATAATTCTTTTAAAATGTATATGGAATGGTGGGATCCCCTTATCGATGTAATAGGATTGATGAGCTAACTAGAGTTAATAATAGTATATGTATAATGATAACTCAATGTAAGTCTTAACCATGTAAACTTAATTATTGCAAAAAGATTCTTAATAATATAAGAAATATGTAATGGCTTACATTCCTTTTTAATGAACCTACTTTACTCTTTAAAGTGTTCACCTTTCACATTTTCTTCAATCATCTCTCATAAAGTGATACTAAACATTAATAAGCTTTGTCTTAGAATGATAAGTTGGTTTGTTCTCTGAAATGATTTCACTCTAACTATCACAATAAATCCTTACATCCTTTTGTGTCAGTCGAATACTTGAACAAAATCTCTATAATGATATTGCTTCCTTCCTTGAATGGATGGTTCTCATGTATTTAAGTTTTCATAACTCTTAAATTAAAAAACTATGGAGAGTTCTAATCCTTCCACCCATGGGTTTCAAATTGAATTTTCCTCCTCCTATGATTCTAGTTCTCATTTGATCCCATAGGAAAACATCACCACCATCATATGTTTCATACTCACAAAATGATTCCCTATGAGAAGTCATATGACAGGATGCCCTTGAGTCAAACAATTTTGATCTACATGTGTACTTGAAGATTACAAGTACACATTTACTCCTTCGATTGAGGAGGTTTTCACTTCTATAGGAATATCATCAAATACCTTCCTTTCTTAGCAAATTTGTATCTGAAATATTTCTTGCAATTCCCTTCTTTTCTGCATCTACAACATATCGTTCAGAATACTCTTGGATCTAATGATATTTTTTTCATGTGTATATTTTATGATACAGCATATACATAATCTGGGATACATTCATTGGTTGAATTTTGAGGTTGAAAATGAGCTTCCACAGGAAAATAATAAAAATAAAAGTTAAAATAATAAAATAAATATTATGAATTTTTAAAGAAAAAACATAAGTTACTTTTTTATTGTATTTTTGAATTATCTCCTTATAGGGTTACTCAAATGTCAAGTGTATACACCAGTTGGATCCATAATTAAATTCCACACCCAACGATTACCCACTCTGCATACTTCTGGGAAGACCCACATTTTTTTTAATTCTTTAAAAAAACTTCTTTAACACATTTTTTAATGTATCTTCAAATTTTTTCAATGTGGGTCTTCTTATAAGTATGCAAAGTGGATACTCATTGGATGTGAAATTAAGTTTTACATCCAATGGGTATCTACACTTGAAATTTGAATAAGCCTATAAGGATATAAGTTTAAAATACAATTAAAAAATAGTTTTCTTCTCTTCCCTCCAAAATATTTACCCCTGGGGATGACATCATCATAATAAGATCTCTTAAAGTTAATTGTGTTAATAAATTCCTTTCAGGCACACTTTTGACCTATAAATCCCCCTAATATTGGATGAATATGGGGTGCAATTGGACCCAACCAAGATCCAAGTCATTAAGGATTGACGAGCCCTAAGGAATCTAACAAATTTTCATAGCTTCTTGGGCCTATGTTGAAGTTTTATGTTGGTGATATCTTCCTACGGGGAGGAAATCGCCCTGAATGTTGCGTTCAGTGTATCACAATGTACAAAGCCATCGACTTGGTTACGTACGGGTGCATAGTAACCTAGTGTTTTCCTTCCATATATACCTGAAAGTATGTGGAGGCCCAATCTGTATTAGTGATGTCTAATGCAAAACCGCATAGAGAGAGCATTCCCATATACTTTACGTATTGTAACACTGCCCTATATACCAAAAGGTACGTGGATGAGCTATGATATAATCACATATATCGAATGAGGTATCACACTTGGTATGTATCGCAAACAAGTTAGTGACAGTTGCTATGTTTTACTACGTTGGAACACGTCTCTAGCCTAGAACCTCTAAATGTTTTGCATTAGGTGACAATGCTCCATTAAGTTAATTCCGCTGAATTTTAAGTTGATCTTCTTAAGAATTTTCCTTTCAAGGTTCACCACATGATTTATTTTTGCAATTTTCTAAAATGCAACTAATATGATAGGCATTCTTCTCATTCAATTGAACAATGAAAACCTTAGCTAGTAGGGATAGAGCAACCAGATTTTTGACAAAGAGCAAAGAGCACATATAATGCAATTTCCCTAGCTATTCATTTCAAGCATTCACAAACTACAATATCAAAGATGAAAGTTTTTCTTTTCAATTTACTTAATGTTAAGATGAACAAAAGGAAACTAATGCACATACAATCAATCAATCTTTTTGCAATAACGAAGACTTTACGACAGTTCCTTTTCGAAAGAAATGAAGACTTTTACGACACTTTCATTTGAACAAAGATTAATTGACTATAATCTAACTTTTCCAATGAAATGATAATGATAAAGAAATCATTTAAGAAAAATTAATCAATCAAACCCAAGTAGGCTGGAATGAGGAAATACAAATTGATTTCAAAGAAACTACAATCATTGATCTTTAAGCAAGAATAAATAGAAGGAAATTTGGAGAGAAAACCCAATCCGAAGGTGAAAATTTTCCCTAAGGTGGATCATCACAGGTCAAAGGGAGCCTAACAGCACTATAGAGCACTGCCTCTCACTCAAGGGTGCTCTGCAGAGCACTATCCCTTGACCAAGCCTTCGTTGATTCCAAAGATGCCACTCAAGAGCCATCTAACCTCAATTTTTTGACCAAAAAACACTTCAACAAGGCTCAAATAGAATCAATGAAAGAAAGTAAGGTCTGTTAGGGTGTCCTAGGATGTGGATAAGCTACTTGGAATGAGGATAGTTCCCTAGCAAAGTCACTAATTTGTTTTGGAGAATCTAGTATCTACAGATAAATACTAATTCCCTGGATAAGTAGCCATATCTAGAACAATAGTTTAAAGCACTTTAGCTTTTTCTTATAAGTAATAGATAAGACAAAGAGGATGAGGAGACCTAATTGTAGTTTTTCTTTCCTCTTGTCTCCTTTGTATCAGCCCCATCGCTTCTTCCTGTACTTAACATGCTTGAGAAGTACCAGTAAACATCAACATAAGACAAAGAACCAATCAAAGAAAAATATATGTTGATTACAAGTAAATGGATTCAGATACATTCACACATATAAGCATCACATATCAAGATAAGCATATGGGAAAAGGTGCAAATACTTTATTGAATATAAGGAAGAATTACAACCATGAAGCTTGATTCCAAGTCACTCCTCCAACTTTGGTTCCATCCACATCACATCATAAGCATGCCAATCTGGTAGCATAACAACACTTACAATACTATCAATTCTCAAACTAACATTATCTCCTTACAATCATCGAAGTCTAGCCCTTGATCACTTAGATGAGTGCTCAATTTATAGGAAGATGGAGCAGGTTTTGTCATCAATGATGGTATTGAATGGCCTTCCAAACTTATAATTTGTTCCATCGAGGAAGGGATGAGAAGATAGGATGTCTCTTAACTCATTCCTCATCCATTTTCGAGCTCATAGGAGATGATAAGTATGGGAATCATCTAGAAGGCTCCGGAAGATAAGAATATTCCACAAACCCAATGTGAATTTCGCTCAATCTCGCCCAGCACAGGTCAAAAAGGACTTAAGTGCTTTGCAGAGCACTGTGGCATGGAATCAACTGCTCTGCAGTGCATCCTTGCATGGGCCTAACTGCGCTAGTCCCTCTAGGTCATTTGAAGATCTCTTCAGGCCATGAAACTGTTTGGGAAGGAGTAATTCAAAAGGTTGACTTGTTTAGGGCATGTAGCAACTGAAATTAGGGTTTGATGAGCCCTAAAACACTGATCTGGTTGATGCGAGTGATGTGCCAAAATTGATCTGTAACACTTATATTGTTTCCTAGAACCCACTAACAGGAAGCACCAAATTCCCTTCTTCTATAGAAAAATGATTAGGTTACCATGAAGCACCAAATTCATGGATTTATGTATGCACCCACTTGCAAGATGAACCAACCTCCAATCTCTCCTTAGGAACCCACTAGATGGAAGCACTAACTCCATAATATGTATGTCCCAACCCACACTTAATAAGGAAACTAATACTCACTATAAAAGACAACCTCTATACCTATTTTTGGCTATGATGTCATCCACTTGGCCCTCTATTCTCCTCTGAATTTGACCTTCTATTCTACTTAGTAAAATTCACTTAACTCATCCTACGCAACAATATATCCATACTACAATAACATTCAGTTCTTTTGATATCGGTCCTCAGACTATCAAACTCAACAGTTCTCGGACTTTACTCTTTTTCAGGCACTCTCAACCTTTATCTTCTGAATATGCATTCTTGACTAGTTACAAAAACACACACTCATGTTAATCTCTCTACTCGACTCAAAACAATCCTACATCCCAGAACTTCACATTTTCAGTCCTTCATTTTGTTCCTCCACTGTAGCAATGTTATCTCTTATAGCCATCATTATATCATCCATGCTGCTCGAGAGCATACTCAAACATGACCTCCTATTCTGCTAATCCATCTAAATGCTTGGCCTCTGCAACAGAATTAATTTTGAAAATGGGAACATGAGAATTTCTTGATGGTGATTATTAATACCTAGTCAAACAATGTACTTGAACAGGGAATTCCATGCTTATTAATTTCCCACTGTGCTCAGATTGTACTTTGTACATGGCTTCTTTGAGCTATGGTCAAATCTCCATTAATCCCCAGACTATTTTTCTCATTTAATTCTTCCTAACATGGAAGAAATGATATACATGGATTGATATCTATAAACCAGGCACATAAATTCAATTTGTGATTGTGGTCCTTGATACAAAAATCCTTGTAGTCATGCTTTACACTAAATCATATATCTAGCCGCCAACTTGTTCATATGCATAGGTGTTAAGCCCTTAGGTCGCAAAAAAAATCATTACATTTTGTTAGAAGGCCCTCGGTCATAATAGCATGTGATATATCCACAAAGCCATGACCTAGGTGTGCCTTCTGGCATTTCACAAAATTGTTAACCTCCATCCAATACCTCTATCCCTAAACTCTATTATCCCAGCCAACACTCCCACTGCACCTTTTCTTCCTATATGGTGAACCTTCCAAGATCATGTCTCCAGCTCTTGGGCCCATTATCTTGGCCAAAACTCCCAACGTGCCTTTATTTTTCCTTTGGGGTAAATTGTTTTGGATCTTCCTTCTAGGATTTTCCTTATAAGGTTTTCCTTTTGGAATCAAGTCTCCATCTGTTGGGACCATTATCCCAGCCAAAAATCCTAGCATGACTCTGTCTTTCGTCCGGGGTTAACCTTCTGGGATTTTCTTTATGAGATTTATCTTCTCATATTTTCCTTTTGGGTTTTTCCTTATAGGATTTATCTTCCAGGTAGGCCCTTATAGGTTTTATCTTATGGGATTCTTGTCGGTAGTACCTTCTAGGTTTAGATCATGCAGATGTCACCAATGCTACATGGATTCATCTAAGTGGTGACACATGTCACTTAGATTTGGCCCACTTGGGGTGCCCAAAAACATGATATATGCAAGCCATGTGTCCTCCATATTGATGTCATGATAGCATCATCTTAGGCCTATAAAAATTTTCCCATGCCTGTCAAAGATGACAGAGAAAATGTTCTCGGACCTTGTATTTTTCACCCAATTCCTTTGTTAAAATTTCAAAGGAAGAAACAATGAATTCAAGATTTTACATTGCACTACTCTCCATTGTTGCATTGCTGCCACAATGCCCAACCATTTACCATCCTGAGCCTTCACCTTATGCATGCACTATATTTCTTCTTAGATAGTCATCATAAGCTGTCATCATCCCAGGCACTCCCTTAATCTCTCACTTATAACCATCCAAGCTAAACTTCATTCAGGATGAGTTGTGTAATGGGTCTGCCTATTGGGCCAATAAAAATGGTTCCTGTTGTAGTATTTCTATGCAATGTTCACATGGAAATCCTTTAGCAGCTCCACTAACTACTCTTCCAGCTTTGTCTTATCTCCAAAATTGGCATCCTCTTTAACCCTTCACCACCTTTAACTTATCCCATTTGAATTTTGAGGTACTTGCATTTGACTAACAATGACTCCTAATCTAGAAGGCCATTTATGGACTGCAATATACCATTGGAAAACTCTTTTTGGGAACTATCCAACTATGCCATGTTTAGGAGCCTTTGAGATAAAATCTTAACACAAAAATTGCTTCAAATCTTGGACCAAGGAACCATCATAGCTATATGATTCTATAGCTTCTCCAGATATCCTACTACTATGATGGTTGTCTACCAAAACTTGTAGCAACCATGGGACTCCTCCTGAGCTTAAAATGCATCATGCACATCAATATTGGCCCAATTTCCATCATTTCTAGCCTAGTTGGCATCAATTCCAACATAGCTGATACCACCATACATTTAGATAATGCTAATTGTGCAACAAACTCTATGCCATTGAGAACTGAGGAACCGAGCTTTCCATGTAATGAACAACCAACACTATTAATAGCCTCTGGGTATATTTCTTGTTGGCCATCGTATACCATATTGTTTTCTACCTCTAAGACAATGTTCCTTTCCAAAGAGACTATTGTTGTCTCAAATGTGACATTGAGATGGGGGGGAGTGAATAAAT
>APFE031750063.1:0-15241 GCA_000404065.3 Pinus taeda
TTTGTTTTGTTTTTCAAAAAATACATTAATTTATTGATTTAAACTGATAAATAATATTAATTTAATTAATTTGATGATTACTTTTCTTTCTATTTTAAACTTTAAACTAATGGGTTGTGTCTATCAAAAATTTAAAAAACGTCTCAAACTTAAACACAATTTATTTCTTATTAAATTCTTTATCTCGATTAGAATAATATATTAGATATGATGAAGATGTAGTCCCAGACAAATTCTTTTACATAATTCTTTTTTTATCATTATTATAATTGTGTTTAACCTTTTTCACATTTTACTTACTTTACGAGAATTTATTTATTAATATTTAACTTTTGTTTTGTTTTTCAAAAAATACATTAATTTATTGATTTGAACTAATAAATAAAATAAATTTAACTATTTTGATTATTATTTTTCTTTCTATTTTAAACTTTAAATTAATAGATTGTGTCTACCAAAAATTTAAAAAACGTTTCAAACTTAAACACAACTTATTTCCTAAAAAATCATCCACAATTATGAATAATGGTAAAAAAAAACTATTTTTTAAATTACTAAAAAACATATTTATTCGGGTTATGAATAATTATAAAAATATATTAAAAAAAGAGAGAAAAAGAAACTTAATTAAAAAAAACCTCAAAGACTAACCTCATTAACATCAATATCATATAAGAATTCCACACATTTTAAGAACTTTTTTTATTTGGGTATATAGTTTTACTAAAGTTTTTTTTATTTAGATATATGGTTTTATTTAGTTATATAAATACAAAAGAGATAGTTTAGAAATATTTTAGTATATAAAAAGTATATGTTATCATAATTTTTAAATTAGTATTTGTATTTGATGTTACAAAGGAAACCTTGTAAGGTATAGAGTGTGGAAGAATAGCGATATGTGAATGGGCATTGTTGAAAGCAAGGGTGGATGATACTGAGTTGCAATTGAAATTGTTAGTTATGTGTATACTGAATATGGATATTTTGTAAATAAAAGTAGTGTGTAGAAGAATAGTGACATGTGAATGGACATTGTTGAAAGCAAGGGTGGATGATATTGAGTTACAATCCAAAGTATTAGTTATGTGTGTTTTGAATATGGACATTTTGTAAGTAATAGTAGTGTGTGGAAGAATAGCAACATGTGAATGGACATTCTTGAAAGCAAGGGTGGATGATAATGAGTTATAGTTAATGTCATGTAGAAGTTATCCATCATCAATGTAGTAGTTGTTGTTTATGTGAACATGTTTTTGTACATTATTTTAAGGTTTTTTTTTTTTGTATTTGGAGATTTTGTTTTTCCATATGTTACATATTTATGGTATTATTAAAAAATACTAGTAGATTATAATGGAAGAGTTGAAATAAATGACATGACATTGTGAATAACCTCATGGTTGTCATTCCATATTTGAAAGTATTTTTTGCTAAAGTGATGTAGAAGTATTATTAATATTTGAAATATGTAAATTAATTGTGGAAATTCATTAGTAGTAGTTTACATGGGAAAGGTTATTATAATAATATTGAATAAACAAGATTGCATGTAACAGTGGAAGATGAAGCTAAGTGATATACATTAGGTGGAATTTGCAGAAAGTACAATGTTTGTAATGAAGAATGTCTTTTGATCTTCGAAGATCCTTTTTCAAGTTTCAATTGAAAAATACAAGTAGTAGATTGTAATCGATGAGGTGAGAAAAGAAATATAATATTGTGAAGAACAATGTGGTTTCCATATTTGAAGATGCATCGAAACTTATTGGAGGCATCGAAGACCTGAAGAAGCAACAATGACCCTGGAAAATGTATAATTTGTTAAAGTTTGTAATATGTAAATTAATTGTGGAAATTTATTAGTAAAATTTTGCATGTGAGTTGTGTTAAAATGAAATTGGAATGAATGGAAATGAACTTACGTTTGTCATGGGGATTTAAATATTGTTAGTCGAAGATGCAAGGTGAACAATGGCATATCGAACACCATTGGAGATTTATACGTAGTTGGAGATGCATATTTCTTGATTGTCATTCTGCTCGTATTTTATGCATTCTGTCATGTTGATGAATGTGGATTATGCATTTCAGAGCAGATTTAATTTGCAGTAATAATTGTATAGTTAGATGGAGGCGGTATAATGGTACTACTGGATTCAGTATCGAAAGAAATCTGTTTTGTATATGTTGCAATGTAAGTATTGATGCTTCAATTTCATCACAATAGTTATATAGTTGTGTTATTTCTGAGTCCATATGTCCTATTGCAAAAGAAAGAAAATGTTAGAATCAAGTGTATAGAAAATATAATGAAAATGTATTATTTGCAACCATGTATTAATAATGATTAGATTTAATTATTGTCCAAAGATATGAAAGGTATGTTATGAAATAGATTGAGCTTAATAAATATAGGAAACCTTTTGGTCATGTTAACGTATGGATTGGAGCAGATTGTCTCGAGGTGTCGTTGAACAGAGAATTTCTTCTACATGTTTTCTGCGAGCAATGTTTTTGTTGTCTTTCATTTTATTGTAACGATCGAAACTGATTGCGGGGAAAATATGAAGATCTTGTAGAGAAGGTACTCTTGAAATTGTTGTGAATGTGAGACCTTGGCGTTTAGTTTTCCCAATGTCAATTGTTGCTTTCGGCAGTGTCATACCTTGAGATTTATGTATGGTTAATACCCAAGCCATCTTTAGTGGAATTTTCGTACGTCCATTTCTTTTTATTGCTGGAATAGGCAAGTGAGTGGGATTTTTTTCATCCCAAGGAGGCTCAATGTATTCGAAAAAAGCTACGACAATAAAAGATGGTTATAATTTCTCTGAGAGAACCATTAACAAGTCCAGCTGAAACCCAAAGGTTGGAAGTTAGCATCACTTTTTGGCCTTTGCATAGTAACACAGTTCGCTCAAGTTGCTCGTCTCCTGAGGAAATGTTGGAATATGTGTTGTCATCTTCAGTAATGGATCCTGCGACATGAGTGTTTAGAGATTTTATCATTTGTTTATTATGGACTGTTGTTTGAGCATTTGTTGGAAATACATGCATGGAATCATGGAAGGAATGTAGTCATCAATTGTTGGATTTGAATTTCTAATATTCTAGAGGATGTTCCTGAAAGTAACCTGGGCGATGTTGTTGCCTTGTTGACGAAATATTTTGTCTAATGCGATGACTATGTTGAATGTGTTCCACAGTGCGCTTTTGTGGCTCGTGCCTACATATAGAGGTATGTCTTTGATGAGCAATAACTAGCCGAGATAACCAACCAATATAATGGAACAACCACTGAAAGGAGTGTTTCTTTTCAGTGGAAATGCCTCTGGAAGACATTCGTCAATATGGCTGAGAAGCTTTGGTGCAATAAAGCTCATTTCACTTATTAGTATGTACTTGATATGCTTGAGTTCTTCTCGGAATTTCACATGAACATTGCCTTCTAAAGGTGTAAGATCCTTTATAGGAAGGTGGAGGGTGGAATGGATTGTTGATTCTTGTATGTTGAAGGCAACAATGCCTATAGGGGTTTGGAGCATGATCGGTGAAGGTTCTCGACTTGCAAGGGTTATGAGAATATATTTGATGCAACTGATAAGGAGGGATTTTCCTGTACCAGCAGTGTCCTATATTATCATTCCGAGAGCAGTTAAAATGTCCTTCTTAGCAAAATGATTAGAAATAATATTTAGAGCTTTTTTTGCATTGGAGATAATGTATTAAGGGTCGTCAGGATATGTTGATATTTTTGAAGAATGTGTTGGATAGAGAGGCTATTCTCAATGAATTGTATGGCCATTTTGTAGATCTAATGGGATAGTGGTATGGTTCCAGTTATGGTTGTCATCAAAGCCACGAAGGCCAAGCATGTCAAGCTCATTTATGAGGAGCTCATTTGTAGGGTATGATTGGGAGAGTAATTCCCATTCATTTATTTCCATGGTGTCTAGAGGATTGGCTTCATGAATAGTTGAGTTATCATTTGCAACATATTCAATATCAGATAGTGTGCGATGTTGATGCCAAGGTTTGTAGAAACGACAAAATGTTTGCCAGTTTGTGATGAATTCTGTAGCAAAATCTCTTATATCTTGTATGATATCGCGAAAGGGGTTGTAGGGTTATGGGTATTGAGTTGATCATCGTTGCAAGTAGGGTGTATGTTTTCTGGCCACTGGAGTCAATGAATAAAGATGATTTTGGATGTAATTTCCATGGTGCTTTATAGTGACATTCAAATGAGGATCCTTTCTTTCTTAGGCATGTGCTTTCGGTGCATTTTGTGTGACATTCAACCCAATTGATGAGTTGTTCATAATCATTGAAAGGATTGGTTCTAAAAATTTGTGACATGGACAATGGACAAGGGTCTTCTGAATTTGTCTGAGCAATTGGTTGGTTTGAAAGCGAAGGAGTACGAGGGTTCCAACCTAAAATATATTTGTCGAAGAATTTCCTAGCAATATCAACTTCTTTTGTGTCTTCCCAGTTGAGGCTTTCCATATCAGGTGCATTTCCTATCCAAAGGAAACCATGGATATGTGAAAATCCTCTATGTTGTCATTCATACCTATCAAGTCTGCATTTGTGTAAGATAATTTTGTAGTAGATGAGGTTTGATGTTTGGAGAGTTATGAAGGAAACGTGGTAGAATGCATACATGTACCAATAGTCTTTTGTCTGGAAGTGTTTCTCTAAGATAACTTCACGAAATGTTGTGAATCAATGGTGCATATATAGTGATGTTAAATGTGGGTTAGAGATAATGTTATTGTTTCTCCATTTTTGTTGTTTTGTAATATCAGAAGGTTGACATCTGGGCATGACTACATGAAGATCAGGACATTTTGTATCAGATGCACTTAATGTGAAGAAGAACGTTGGGCAACTGAGCTGAGATATAATGTTTGTTAGTTCATTTTTAGCTTTGTGTCAAAAATATCTTGTTCCACGTAAATATCAACCGAATTGCATGACTTGTTTTGCCAATTACTCATCTGGAAATTCTTCTAATCGGATGTTCAGATCTTCAATAGATGTTGGAAAGTTATCTGCGGTGTTCTTTTTCACAAAAATGAACATTGTTGCTTGACTATGATGTCGCATCATGAGATTATATATGTAATAATGAAAGCATGGGTGCTTGTCAAATCCATTATTGTAGTAATGTATGACATGAAGAGCGTATTCATGTAACTGCACTGCTTTCATTCTTAGTTGACTTAGCGTTGCAACTCTTGTGGGGAAAAGGGTCGAGAAAGCCATAGAGAGTAGAACTTTTGTGTTGTATTCATTCATTGGGGATAAGCCAATTGGTGGTCATTCAATTGTAGTATAGAATGGTGGCTGCAAGCATGTAAATAATGGCGTATTTCTTGGATTTCTATATTTGTATTGGGAATAATGGGTATGAATGATGATGTGTGGTGTAGGGATGGGTTCAAGGAATCTTTAGTCGGCTCAAGTTGTGGTTTAGGTGAAAGGTGGACAGTTGTTTCTGTGGTATTGGAATGGCGAAGGGAGGATGAGACATCGGTGGGGATTATTGGTAAGGATTCTAGTGCGTTGTTATCAATACGAGCATTCTTATAATGTGGGTCATTTGCCAATTTGTATTCTAATGTAGCAGAACACGATGTCTACTGACAATTCAATTATAAGCATGATGGTCACTACTATGATGGGTGAAAATTAGAATGTCCAAGTCTTCAACATGTCGTGCCAACATGCTTGCGATTTTTGTAATGTCTTATGGAAAACAAATTATGTGGCCATCGTATTTATATTGGCCACCATGTGCATGTGTTACCTAGAGTATAGGGTTAACCCTAGCAATGAGCATTTCTTATATTTGTGAAAGAGACGTAAGGAAAGCTGGCTGAAGACCAGGGTCCATGTTGTTTGATAATGAGAAGGGATGACCCTTTGTTTCAAATATGCATTTGGAGAAGTAATGGATTTGGTTCAAATTGCAGATATGTATTCCAAGATATGATTCAAGACAAATGAAGCATGGACATTTAGGTGCAAGTTTATCAATCTTTGCATGAAATTATCGATGTGCTTCATTAGTGTAAACGTTGTTGAAAGCATGTGCAAAGGAGGGGTTAGGGCAATGAGGTATGGATGTATTTGTTTGAGAGGTTTTTCGAAAAGATAGAGACTTTGATAATTGCAAAGGAGGATTGCTTTCAGGGTCGGAATTGGGAAATATGGAGAGGTTTGATGGAAAATGTGAATTTTCACCATACGTTTCGGACGATGAATGTCAGTTTTCTTTCTACTTTTGTTTTTTTGACATTCTGTGATGCATTTTTCCCTGATAAAGCTCACGTCAACGTGCATTTATTCATTCTTATTTGTTGCATAATATCTTCGGGCACGTTCATCATTACAAGAAGAAGACATTTGCAAACGTTATGGTACCTATAGGCAAGAGAGGGGAAAACAAGAATGTTATTTGGAGAGAACAACCATGTTATCGTATAAAAGAGAAAGAGGAGAAAGAAATTGAAGTTTTGAATAGTTTTATGTGAATTTTTTATTTGAATATGTGTTTGAAAGAACTTTTAAGTAATTTTCATTTATACATGTAGATAATTGCATGTGTAATGCAACAAGTTGCCTCATTTGTTAAAAGAAAGAAGATGAAAAAAATGTGAATAAGTGTACATACACAATGCTAGATACAATGGAGGATGAATATTTATTTCAATACTAAATAAGAGCATTTGGTGAGATGGCATGCAATAGTATATGGTGCAAAATTTTATTTTTAAAATAAGATAACAGAAACTTTCAAAAAGTGAAAAATACATTTTACGATATCTATCTATGATATTGACATGTCATCAATTGCTTGAAGGATGTTGTTGCATTCTGTTGTGAAATGCAAGATTTCTTCTTTCATGATAACACATTTAAACTATGGTAATTCCTTAAATGTTTCTGTCTTCACTGATAGTGTGAAGATATGATCCATCCATAGTGTTTTGGAGACAATTTCCCTGATTAGATCTAGATTTGAAGATAACAAATAGAAGTCTTTGGCATTAATCCCAAGAATTGTAGATCCCATGTCTTCGAAAGCAACAGTTGAAGCTAATTCACCAGTGTGATCTTCTATGTCAATCTTAAGTATGTATTTGTAATCACAGTCGGTTACTTCATGTTGCATTTTGCGCAAAACAACATGCCTGTATTTTATGGAATAATTTTTTTTTATGCATTTTTTCCCATCAACGATGGATGGGCAAGAAATGTAGTAAAAAAATTCCATCCCAAATTTTGTTATTATGCCCTTTAATTGGAAGAATGTTGGTTTCTCTGAGGAATCCATACTGTAAATATCAACAATCGTTATTTTTTTTTTTGATGGCCAAAAGGACTGAATATCTTGTTTTCAAGGATGTAGAAGCTGTAGTGGAACCTTCTTTTTAAACCATGACTTTAGCATGTGGGCCTATTCAATGTCAGGATATACAAGAATAATGGATCTCGTTGTAGTGCTGACATTTTTGCCATTAAATTCTCTAAGATGGGCAGACTTGATTGCAATGATGGGGTTATTTCCTACAACACATAGGGAGCATATTTCTTGTGATACGGCATGAAAATTTCCTCCACAAAAGATCGCATCCATGCTATACCAATATTTATTTAGTAACTTCAGAGCTGTCTTTTCTATGTATAGTGCACACATTAGAAATGTCAGTGATAATACCAAGAACATCAACAATGGAGTTGATGTTTGTTGTTTTGATATCATTGATTGATTTTATATTGAATTGCACTGTTGGCTTATGTCTTTTTCGCTGGAAACATGCTCTATGGTAGATGTTGCATTTAACAAAATTTCCTAATCATTGTTTAAGTTGTTGTATTGCTTATTAGAATTTTTCACATTCCCTTTAGAGACAATGTAGACATTTCCAAGTTGGATTTTATCAAAAAAATAATCAGCTACATTGTTGAAATGAGTAATATGTATTTTTCCACCTTTTGTATCAAACAGGGCAAAGCCAAACACTTTACCGGGTCTGTAATGATTCTGAAATTGTCGAAGAGTTTTTTTTCTTTGAACGTATCCTTTTATGAACCAATCTGAATGGTAAGGGTTTAGTGATTTGATAGGAATTAGGACTGGCATGACAGATGGGGTTCGAGTAGTTGGAAGAGGGCAGTGCCTTTTTTATGAAGGATCTTGGTTCGATGAGGAGGGGGTGTTTTCTTCATAAGTGATCGGGATACTCATATTTTTTGGATTACCAATTAAGGGTGAAAATGAAGCAAAAATATCGAATTCTATTAGCTTTATAGACCTACATGGAAAATGAGAGACACAGGAATGATTGTTAGAGTTAGAAGTGATATCGATAAAAATGTTAAAGTTGAAATAAAAAATTTAAAACAAACTTACATTGATCGACCAATAGCTGAAGTAGTCCAACTTTTAACATGTATAACAAAATCCTTTTGTAGCAAGCCTGTTGCTACGAGGTCTTTGAAATATGTTGGAAGCATAAGTTGTTTCATATGTGTGCCATCAGAGATGGCAATGCGATATCGTGGAGTTGAATTTTGCATTGATTGAATGGTTTCAAGTTCAACAATTTGTAGGTATGGTTGAATATGAGTTGATCTAGAGAGCATTGTGAAAATAACATTCTCAGTAATCTTTGTTGTCATTTTCTAAAAGTAGAGATAACAAAATAAGTACTATACAGAACAAAACTCATAAATGTGGTTTTCTTCTCGTAAGATGTTTAACATTCATTACATTCCTATAACACTACATGAAAATTTATGAACTAAAGGGTAGGAAGCATGTTCAATTTGTTAGTAATTGAGTGGCTATCTAGGCTTGTAAACATAAAAATGAAGAGATTTATGATAACAACTTCCATATGATCATTCTCTTTCAAACATATTTAAAACTGTAAATTGACAATTTAATAAACCTACGCATGTTAGAAACAATCAGACATGCGTAACATACTTAACACTATAAATTGAAAATTTCAGAAACCTACGCATGTTAGAAACAACCAGGTAGGGGCCCTAGCAGCTGGTGATAATAAGCATGGGTGTAGATTTAGAAATTGTGTAGCCATTGAATGTGTAGCCCAAAAAGGCATTTTAAGTAAAACTCCTGTCTAATTTAAGATGCTATTTTGCAGGTATGGATTCATGGTGTCTGTACCACTTCATGGATCCATTTTTTATATGAAAGCAATGTCTACCCTGATCTCACTTTGTTTTCTCATTTTGTAAAATGCATCTTAATTATACAAAGAGTGACAAAATAATATACATCAAAATGATCATTTCAATGAGACAAGGCACATTTATAAAGGCTACCATGGCTACCCATCCCCACATAGAAAATTACTTTTGGCATATTTGTCGACGTCTTAATCTCACGAGATTCTGCATTCGTATGAAAAAATCTTATTATGGTTGAAACCTAAGTTGCAAAATATGTTCTAAATGTTGTAGTCTCCACCAAATGAAAAGTGGATAAATGCCATTCAATGCATACCAACATTTCCTTTTCAGTAGAAGTAAGATTCGTGCCAAATGCATGTTGTTTCAAATTTATGTACTGTACAATCCAATTATTTAGCTATCCAAGACAATTTGCTAGTTGTTAGGACGCAGACAAAGATGTTGCCTCGATGAAATATCATATTTTAATAGAAAAACGTGTACAAATATTTATAGGCACACTCCTTATACCTCAAGCTTTTTGGTTTTAGCTTCAGCTTTTGAAGTCTGCAAATTTATCCAAGCTTCAATTCTTGCTTCTTCTCGTTGATATCTAAAATTTACAAGCAAAGAATAATTATGAAGAATAAGAGGATAGTGGCAGTTTAGCAATAATATAATCATAATATATTATAAAGTATTGATGAAACCATGCTTAAATCAGCTCACAAAGAAAAATGTAGTCTTTGAGTATCTGAAACAAACAAATTGAGAAATGGTCTAATGTTGAGAAGTTCGATATAAAAAAGCATTGGAGATGTTTTAATGAAAATGTTTGAGGGTGTTGGAAGTATTGGTCGTGGCACTATGAATATTTTGGGAATTGTTAGGAATCCTTTCAGGGATTGTTAGGAATGCTTTCAACAAGACACATAAAAGAAAAACAACAAAAAGACTAAGGGGAGCTTCTAACATAAACTACATCATCCTCATGGCTCAATTCATTGCAAGAAGTTTCATTTATCACATAGACTTCACAGGCATTGAAACAAAAGGAAAGAAGATACAATAAATTATTACTTGATTTGAGGAATGACTGGACCTATAATAGGAAATTTGTCTAGCAAATTTTTGAAAGAAAAATAAAGCTAAAATTGGAAGAAGAGAAAATGGCAACCATGTTAAGGGAAGGAAAGATACAAATATTCTAAGTTAATGTGAAGAAAATATATTAACAATGTTGGCATTCCTATGACAACTACATTAAAAGAATCAGTTTCAAAGCTTACATCTTTACAGAGCTCTAAGTTCATGTAACAAATCTTATAAATTAATTTGGTATTTGGCTAAATCTTAATTTATAAAATAAATTATTATTTTTATATGTACAAATAATAAATGTAGCTAAATGACTAATAGGACATTCTACAAATCTAGAAACGTAAATCATGTTGGTGAGGAAATGAAATTTTTAATGGGCAATGGGTCCTCAAAATCCTAGCAGTAAACAGTAGGCCATGGCATATCTCATAAACGTAGATCGTTCATGAAAATAAACAATTGTTGCTCTGCAAATTATATTTATTTGATAAGTGTTTAATCTTGGTCTACTCACTATTTTCGAAAGTCAATGCTCATCAATAGATCGAGTGAATAGTTCTTTAGTTTGGCTTTGAGGCTCTGCTTGTTTGGGACCTACTTGCTTCTAATACCAAGGTCCCAATTCAACATAGGATTCAAGTGGGCCTCAAATTCTATTTATCCTCTCTCTCTCTCTCCTCCTTCTTCACTCTTCTCATCTCATCTATAATATTATATTATATATATATATACTTTTCTTTCCACAAAATTATACCAACTCTTAGAACATGACACATTTGCCAAACACAGTTTGTTGTAGTTAGACCACGACCATGGTTGGGAGAACTGAATCTAGATATATACCCCTATTATATAAACTATTCCTGAAGGATGTAACTGCTAGGAAATGCATCACAAGAGGGATTTTTGTTGTAGCATATGATTGAATGAAATGGATAATACACATAAATGAGTTATTAACGTTGGTTTCTACAAAGAACAGTCAATTATACCAATTCATTAATCAAAACATTAAAAACACAATCAATGTAATTGTTGCGGGCATGTGGATTCTATATCGGGTCCACAATGGTTGTTGGTGAGAACCCAAATGCATTCCAAACTTTACTCTATCATAACATTCGGACAAGATTATGGCTGTACCTAATCACATACAACAACAATTGAGAGATGGGTGAAATCAATATGTGGAAACGCTTAGCAAGAAGGATGTATGAATCTGAAATAGAAGGTTGTTTGATGTAATAAAAAGTTTCCCTCCCTTGGGATAAAATGTTCAATGCCTCTCAAGTTGGAGTACACATTTTCCCTAAACCTACACCACCATAAATTGACCCAGCAAGCTAGCAATTGAGGTTATTTGGCTATATGCATCTTTGTTAAATCCTGGATTTCTAGTATTCATATCATTTGGGTTTTCAAAAAACATTAATACCATGGTCCTCTTTAACATTAATTAGCCTTGTTTAAAGGTAGCAGTAACATTATTTTCCATCTATAGTCATAGTGAACACACACACTGGACCCCAAAATAAGCGCGTAAAAAAACCCACAACCAAGAAACATATCGAGTGGAAACCTCATGTGCAATAATGAATTTCAATGGTTTCAAACAACAAAATAATAAAATTTTAAATAAACAGGAGCGTGAAATAATATTAAGGTGCTGATGAGTGCCGATAGAAAGCTCAACAACATGAAAAGGGAAATGTCAAGGTAAGTCTCAATGTGATCACAATTAGGCCGAGGTTCAAAAAAACGCAAGGGACTCAAGTGTTGTCATTCCAGGTATAAGCAAAAGAACCATGGTAGGAGTGGAGCAGGGCTCGAAAGCAGGCATTGCCAGGACTGGGAAAGACGAGCCTGATGTTCTTCAAGGGCTATCCCAAAATCTCCATTCCCTCAAATTGACTTCTAGGAATGAAGAGTTCCAAAGGCAACAATAACACTATTTTCCATCTACAGTCATAATGAACGCACATACTAGACCCCAAAATAAGCCGCATAAGAAAACACTCCATATAGTTTAGTTGCAGGTTCTTAGGAACAACAATGCTTACAATCAAAATGGAACAGTGGTTGACAATAGTAAAGTTAGGCAACAGGAAGAAAATAAGGATGGTAGAATGAAGACAGACTGGACCCCGAAATAAGCCGCATAAGAAAACACTCCATATAGCTGAGTTGTAGGTTCTCAAGAACAATAATGCATATAATCAAAATGGAACAGTGGTTGACAATAGTAAAGGAAGGAAACAAAAAGCAAAGAAGGACGGTAGACTGAAGAGAAGTGACATAGTAGAACAAATTCCTATCAAATACAACTAAATATTTAGTCATCTAGAAACCAAAGTTGGCTTAAAGTCCCAGTTCCATAAATTGTTTGCTTGAGACATCTACAAACCCAGATCATCAAGATATGTAATATTAAGGTGATGATGATCGCTGACAGAAAGATCAGCAACATGAAAGGGGAAATCTGGAGGTAAATTAACTAACCTGACAGGCAAAACACTGCAAATCTGTCGAAGGCTACTATGTGAAGGCTGCAAATACTGATATGAGATGAGAAATGAGAACAGTAACCCCATATTGTATACCATAACCTAATAACTACCACCATAACTGGTTCTGATGCGGAGGCCGCTAGATTCAGATGCAGGGAAAAACTGCCAACTAATTAATCCTCCTTCCGGACCTCCTCATCCTCGTGGCCATCCTCCTCCTATAGAAAAAGCAACCCTATGCAGACCTCCTCATCCTTGTGCAACAGAGAAGAAGGAACCCCCACCCCACCCTCCACGGGCCTCCTCATCCTCCTGCAGCAAAGGTATTCATCCCACGCCCTCCTCTGGTGCAAACACTACTATCCACATGCGCATGAAAGACTAACTGCGTAGATGGATGAGTTGGGTAGGGTAACTAGAACAAAAATTAATTAATTTTTCTATTAACTAGTTACCTTAAGAGTTTTTTATTGTTTTTTTAATGTTTCCAATTAAATTGGATGGTAGATCATTGTTGAATCATCTAACAATGGATATGACGGTTACGATTAGGACATAAATGCATTTGGGGGAGTTCACTTCAGAGGGAAAAACCTTACGACGTAATTATTATAGCCATATAAATTAAATGGTTAGTAAATATAGATAAATATTAATCTACAATAAATGCCAAAACACTTATTTCATAAGGCATCTCAGGTTATTAAAATTAAACAAATAATAAAACTAACATAATGATAAATTTATTATTATTATTATCATTATTATTATTATTAAAAATAATTAATATAGAATTTAAAGATATATATATTTGAAAAACCAAGGAACAAGATTCTTTTTCATGAATATTTATAATGTAGTCTAAATTGACAATTGTCTTTTTGACTAGAATCCGGCCATACAATTTAAGCAAGATAAAAAATGTGATTTTTCATTACTTCAAATATATTTTTGAAAGCATAAATAGATTTACCACACTGAAAACCCCATTAGAGCACTCGATTTCTACAAATTAAACAACTTAAACTCAAGCTTTTAAAAATCTCTACTCGATTTTGGTTAAAATTAACTAGAAAAATATTGTAAAAAAAAGGTCATTTTGTTTATAAGTTAAACTATGCCCATATATATACCCACTTTATCATAGATATTATTACTCTGTAAATACAAATCATTACAATACTATTGTCCAATGTCGTGGTTTATCAATACCACATTCCCAAAAAACATAACCCGTTTCATATGAGACTTTTTCATATTACAATTTTTTTTAATTAATCAATTTAATTAAAAAAGAAAAAAGGGTATAACCAATTTGGAGATAAATATCAACCTTTAATTTGTGTATACTACTAATAATAATATAGAATATTCCTTTGAGGTTAAATCCATCCCATCCACATGATAATTGCTAAATTAAATTTCGAGAAGCCCTATTCCAAAATAGACATGTCTATCCCCTTGATGGGGGTGGAGACTCATCAAGGAAATGGGATCAAGGTGGGGCAAGAGGATGACCCCACTGACCCTCAATGTAATTAAGAGGGGGGCAGTGTGGCCTACCCCCCTCCCCCTATGCATGAAGCATGCATTGTTTAAATTTCTTGGACACATGACTTGTTATTCACTGGAGAGTTCTTCGCTTGCTACTTTGCAACTAGGAAGACATATGTGCCCTACCACTGTAATCCTCCTATCACTTGTGGTATATACATACTCCCATTGGATTTTGGCTATACTATAGAGTGATGTTGAGAAATTCAAACCATGGGATGTGAGAAGAGTTTTTTAGGATTTGAGTTGGCATGTCAAAGTTTATGTTTCATCTACGGTTTACAGAGGTATCAATTCCTTACTATTCTATGTGGGTTTAGGTGATTTTTATCTCTCCAATGATGATGGTGATGCCTCAATTGAAGAGCTAAATTATGAATTTGGTAACTATGATGTCTTTCTAGATAGCAAATGGGGTCTTGCAAATATGGTCTTAGTCTTTTTCTCCCAATTTCTAATGGCCTTGGTCCTTTCTGACAGTTATAAATGTGTAATATTTATCCCTTGGCTGTGTGCATTGGTTTTCTCAACTTATGGTTTTCACTGGTGTGGATGATTTTTGTAATGGAGTCACTGTTGGGGATTGTTTTTATATTTGGTGAGTTTGGGCTTCCTATTACTTTAGGAGATGGTCTCTCCCATGTCATGGAAATCCCTCATCTTTCTAATCGACCTACAGGGCATTCCTTTTTTAGCCATTTTTTCTAGGTTACCTCATCTCCTTTTGGTCAGGATGGCTATTTATTTTGAATATTACGTGTTGTTTGGTCAGTCGAAGATATTGACGAAAGATATGTTGTTGCTCATGCAATTTCACTTGTTTGTAAGGGGTTATCACTTGTTTGTAGCATGTGGATATAAGG
>APFE031750072.1:5606-28999 GCA_000404065.3 Pinus taeda
GGCTAACTTCGGGGCATGGCTCTGATACCACTTGTAAGGACTCTGGACACCACATATCCCCACAATGGTATGATATTGCCCACTTTGGGCCTAAGCACTCATGGATTTGCTTTTGGACTTACCCCAAAAGGCCTCATACCAATGGAGATATTTGTCCATCCTTATATACCCATGATCCTCCCCACTTCTAGTCAATGTGGGACTTTGGTCGTATACCCAACACTACCAACCCTCAATGCTACTTTCATAACACTAGTTCCAAAGGAAGATAATGCAACGTCTCCAAATAAATTGTGTCCCATAGTCCTATTCAATGTCATTTTTATGCTCATTACCAAGGTCATAGGAAATTGCCTCAAACCCATCCTCCTTATTCTCATCTCCCCTGAAAAATCTAGATATGTCAAAGGGCACCAAATCCTGGATGGCATTATCCTTTTCGATGAAACCATTCACTCTCTTAAGACTATGAAGAACCCTGACATGCTAGTAAAACTTGACTTCTCCAAATACTTTGATAAGATAATATGATCCTATATCAGAAGCCTCCTTTGCACCTTTGGTTTCAGTGAGTAATGTAAAAAGTAGCTCTCATTTTTTTATCTCAATCACTTTCTTTTATATCTTTGCCAATGGCTCCCCTTCAAATATGTTCACACCTTCCCATGGAATTCAATAAGGAGAGCCACTTTCCCCTTTCCTCTTCATCCTTATGGATGAATGGCTAGGGAGTTGCTTGAAATCTTCTTACCTAAATGGCTCTTTGAATGGTATGCCTCTCCATGATGAATCTCCCATAACTCACCAACAATTTGTGGATGAAACCCTCCTTATGAACCACGCTTCTTTCAAAGAGTCCAAAACCATCAAAGAGATTCTTGATATTTTCACCGACGCTTTAGGAATGAACATCAACCAGGGAAAGTCCATGATATTCTTCTTCAATACCCCTCTGATAACTCAAAGAAACATCACCACAATCCTAGGCTTCTCGATCTCGAGCCCCCCATCTAAATAACTAGGCACCCCCTTTATTGACTCTGCCATCAAACACCCCTGATGGTGAGATCTTCTTGACAAAATCCATTGCCACATGGAAAACCGAACTTTCCACTCCCTCAATATTGTTGGTATATTGGTTCTCCTCAAATCTTTTCTCCAATCCCTGCCCATCTTCCTATTCTCTGTCCTTGATGGTCCTAAGTGGGTCTTGAAAAACATCAAAACCTTCCAAAAAACCCTTTTATAGGGAGGTAATCATCTTATGAAAAAATGGCCTTTAGTCAAATGGGAAATTCTATGCCTTACAAAGGCATAAAGAGGTCTTGGCCTACACATTCCTAAAATAGTCAACAAAATTCTGGGAGCCAAAATATGGTGGAGATGGGTCAAATACTCCATGGAGCTATGGGCACAACTATGGCACATGAAATATGCCAAAGACAAAGAAAAACAAAATCTTGTCTGCATGGCCTCCACTTTTCAAGGTTCTCTAATATGGAACATGCCCAGAATAACAAAGAAGTCATCAAATTGCATTGCTTCTAGGAAGTAAGAAATGGTCAATCTGCAAGGTTTTGGGAAGACTGCTTACAACAACTACCCAATGTTGCTTCCAATTTTCAGCTCCCTTTAATTCAAGCTAAGCCCCAACTTGAAGGGAAAACCTAATTCAAACACTATTGCATTTAGGTAGAAGCCACTTACACTCATATTTGGATACACCCAGATTGCTGATAGGAAGAAGATCGGCAAGAAGACACTCATCCCCTCTGGATGGAGCTTAGCAGAAGATAAATAAAAAGGAAAGAGGGATCAAACATACTCATACAGGGATATAAGCTATAATAGGATCATTCATTATCAAGGAACCTTACATCCTATTTAGACTAGCCACCTTAAATGAACCAGATCCCTTTTGGAAGGAATTATGGACCTTTGGACTATGGCCCAAGGTAACCACTTTCCTATCATTGTTATCCAGACGTAAAATCCTCACCTGGGAGAATCTAAAAAAATAGGATACGAAGGACCATCTTGATGTTACATCTGCAATCAACAACATGAAACCATCAACCACTTACTGGAAACATATGAGTTAGCTCATAGGCTTTGGCTCAAACTCTGTAACAAACCCCAAAAACCGTACCCATTTTTTTTCTAATAACATAGCCTATAGAAACATTGTTTTATTGTTTACATTTAAGAAAACTTCTAATTAATGGACATGAAGTCCATATACGTTATGAACTTAAATGATAGATCAATATTCTCTCACAAACATTCCTTTGGATAGGCTTGATCTCGTTATATTATATTTTACCTTTTCTAATATTATTCTCGAAAACCTTCAAAGGTGAAATATTATGCAAAAATGTTTTGTTTTATAAATCTTTATTAATTTGGATTATTACTAATAATCAACCATATTCTCAATCTTGACATTTTTTAAAAGTTTGGTCTCTTATATCAATTCAGGGTTTGATATCTATCAACTTAGGTTTTTCCTAGCTTATACACTCACAAATTATTGCTTAAACTTTGAGTGTTTATATGAAGCATAACTTATGAACGAACTTACACCATCATATTATATTACATGTTAGCTCGTTCAATACATGGTATTCTTCTAAATATATTTTCAATGGTTGTCATTATAAGTTTTTCCACTTTGATTTCCGGTTTACATGTGGTGTGTTACAAACACAATGGTTTTGGACTATTTCAAGGATGTGGAGTGTATCTCCATGAACACATGTCTCTTTATTCGCTCTTGAACAAAGTTTCTTGACACTATACAACTAAATCTACCTTAATTACTTGACGTTATTGTGTATGTAATAATCAAAGAACCTTAGCTTCTACAAGCCTTCTTTCGTCAATCCGAGTTCTTAACTATACAAATGTCCTCTTTCCGAGTTCTTTTTTTTTCAATTAGTTTTTCTTTTCTGACAATATTATGGCTAGGGTTTTTAAAATATAAACCCTAACTTCCCCACCTTTATATTGTTTTTATTTTAGTTCCTTCGGGCCCAAATAAAGGTTTCAAATACTCATATAATAATGTGAGAATATTTGTTAAAATCCTTTGTTTGACATGTATTTTTATAAGGCTCATTTGCATTACATTTGCATTACAGTGAGAGTTTAACCCTAAAGGTGTGTTTATGTATATAATAGCACATTCATTCTCCTCTGGTTTTAAGTTAGCACTATTAGAGGGTTATAAACCCTAATCAACTTTAAGTTAACTTCCATCTTTACTTTGTGAACTATTCTAATTCACTTATACCTTGAAATGTAAATGCATTTGTGTTTTAGTATTCATTCGCATGTAATAATATCGTCAGGATTAATTTGAAATATTTTTCTTTGATGATGTAGTTTGAAGTCTTTTTATTGTTCATGGAGATTCTGACTTCTTCCTTCCAAGTTAGATGATCCCAAAACTTTTGGATTGTTTTCTCTGCATGTGCATGATTATGTATTCAAGGCAAAATACTAGAGTTTTCTATCCTTTGTTTTCGGTTTGTAAGTTGATGTTTAAGTTATTCTTCTTTTTAGGAAGATTACACTCTACATGCTCTTTATGCCTAGAAATGTATATTACTTAAGGGTATTCTTTTTACCCAAAAACATTCAATAGTTTTAACTTATTGTGGTCCTTTTTCACCAACTCTGCAATTGTAACATTGCTCTTTATTATAAATGAAAAATATCACGTGTTTAATCTTTTCAATTATATGATTGTTCCAATTTTTTATACATACTTAAATTCCTGTCTTTGTGTTGGTAAATTTGAAAAATTAGCCATTCGTTACTTGATAATGTAAAAATAGCTAAAATGTTTACATCTTTCAATTGTTTTCCCAAAGGAGTATTTACAGGTCTATTTGTCCTCAATTTCTATTTAATACTAAATTTCTCTAGTCTAACCAATTTTTTGGTACATTTCTTATGTCATACACAAGTACTTGGTCTTTTCTCACTTGACCATTCTTAGAAATGAATATTTTCTTGAGCCTATATATTTAGAAATGATGTCGTAGGTTTACATTGTATGAGTTTACACTACTGTAAGTATGTACGATATATGTATACCTTTTCCTTGTATGTTGTCTAAGCTCTTTATTCACTCTCTGTGCATATGACAATTAATCTTCAAGGATTAACCCAATATAATAAACTCGTTATAATTATTTTTTGTTAATAATTGTATAAACTAAAGTTTTTCTCTTCTCTCCCTCTTCTTCTCTCTCTCTATATATATATATATATAATAATATAAATATATTATATACAAGGTCCTTTTGAACTGAAAACAATTTTGCATTTTACTCTACTCTAAAAGAATAAATAGCTATACCTTCTAAGCTTTCTAGTATCCTGATAAAATAATTTCATAACAATAAACTAGTAATTTCTATTTTTTTGTGTATTTACACAATCATATAATTTATGAATACCTCCAATAGTAAATTTAATCAATTATATATATTTTTTCTCTTCAACAACCTCTGTAGCCTTTCCACTATTTCAACACATGAAGTAACTCAAATAATTACAATGCTTTTCCATGTAAATTCTCAACTTTCTATTGCTAATTATAACAGACTATTTCACATCTTGAATTTTGCAAAATAATCAGAATCTAACATAAGATATTATTTTCCTAAACATTCAGGGAGTTAGAGGAACCAACTTGAAATTGTAAATTTTGAATTTGGGAACTAATACTGGAGCTAAGCAGTGCCACTCAACCTTGATATCTTTCTCCAAAAGGGTCCCCCCGAGCACTTAGTATGCAAGTTCTTCCTGTTTGTCACAGTTTTGTCCTTTATTGCCTCCCACCAATTTAACACTATGTGATCCTCTTTTTTTTGCAAGAAGACAAAATAGATTACCCTCTTACCAATCAATTGGTAGTTAGTAACTACTTCCACCTAATCCAACATGTGGCAATTAGTTGCTAGCTCATTTATGAGCTCCACTTCCCCACTCTAAAAAATATCATCCTGTCTTTTAGAGAAGTTAATGATCAATCATTTCCATGATCATTAATAATATAATCATTTATATTAGATACCTACTAACTTAGTGAATGGGTAATCATTATCCAAAATGAACTTGCAACCTTATCTCTTTCAGCTAGGCGTAGATTCAACACTAATTTTCAGATTCCTTTATTTCATTAACATCGTAATAATTATAATTTCACATTTAATATTTATCACCAATACAATACTGATAAACTAGTTTCCAAATAGGTTCTTCAAAGTTAAAGCAATAATCACACATAACGATATACAAATTTACATTATAAACTCCAATTCGGGTGATATCACAAATTCTAGTAGGATTTAATAGACCTAACATAGATTATGGAGTTGTTGTTCTTAATCTCAAAACTTGGCTTAAAAACCCCTACCAAAGTCCTCTCCTCAACACATTGTGGAGACTAACCCCAAGGTTTCTGGTTTGGATTGTATGGAAGGAGCATAACCAACATATTTTCAATGAGAAAAAAAAATATCTCCATAACATTTGGATATTTCTCCACAAGAAACTCGAAGAAATGATATTCCTATCCAGTTAGGGTGTAAACGACCTTCCTACTCTCCCTCAGGAAAATATGATCCTCAACTGGTGGTGATTATCCCGCATTTCCTTCGTAATGGGACCCCCTTTCCCATACCCACTATTGTCTAGTCCTAAAACTTGGGCTCCTCCAAATCATTGCCTCAAATTGAATTTTGACGGGGCCTCAAAAGGAAACCCAAGGGAGGTTTATATTGGGGGTGTCACTAGGAACTCCAATGGCGAAATCATTAACACATAAAAATGGTACATTGGCCACGAAAGAAACAACACTGCAAAATTGGAAGCTCTAATCCAAGTGATCCTTATAGCCAAGACAAGCATATTCACCTTGTCATTTTAGAAGGGGATTCACTGTTGATTATTCGGGTCGCCAAGAAGATTCAGTTAGGTTACTACCCTTATAAATTATCCATTCGCTAGACATTGGACCTAAGATCTCAACATCTAGCTCAAATCCTAGCTCAATAGGAAGCCATCGTCTTCTCCCATTTCAAGAAAAAGGGAAACTCCCTAGATGACTTCCTAGCCAAAAAGGGGTTGAGGAATGCATCTCAAGCAGCGAAGTTCCCATAAAATATCCTTAGGAACCAAATTGGGTCTCTAAGTGTCATGAAATTGATCATCACAATTTTAAAATCCTGGATTGGGGAGATGAATGGAATTTAAATGGCATTAACTACTTCCATGAATACCACCCCCAAAATGTATGATGCAAAGAATCGACAACGCCACTCTCCCCAGTGCTCAATGTCTGATACAGCTAAGCAAACCCTCCCTTAGCATTTATGGCCTGAGCTGGACCAACAAACTCATCTTGCAACATGGTGAGTTGGAAATTATGATAAGGGACACAAAAATAGATGAGATCACAATTCCAAAGCTCAACAACTCACAAAAAAGAGTAATTCGGTACGGAGGAATTATTGTAGATATGGTGAGGGATTGCGGGCACCCCCATAGAGGCGGTAGAGGAAGGGGCAGACCATCCCTCCCACCTTGGCATGGCCAAGGAGATGAGAACTTTGAAAGTAGCATCCCATGTCGTCATCATTGTATGGTTGTTGATGTTGAGTCCCAGGAGCTTCAAACCACTGGAGACCACCTCTGGGATCTACACAATGTTCTTGGTCACCACTTCAGGGACCAGGAGGATGAAACTATTTTTCTTGAAGGAAGTGTTCTGGATCTCGACTTCCATTTGATTCACGCCAGAGATATGCTTCAAGGGTTTCTCGTACTTTGTGCATGCAAATCCATAAATTCTCCTCCCCTTCAACTACTGTCGTTAATGAATCTACCTCGCAGTCCCCTGTTTAGTGTACCACACATCGCACTGGGCTCCGTAGTAAGTTTCCCAAGTTTCTTCTACCATGCAGAGACACCAAAAGAACTCCTGTCGACATGGGTCCCTCTAGAAACATAGGCATTAACGTCAATAATCACATTAGAGTGCATACCCTTCATCATAATGAGCATCTTGCAATGTCCTATCAACCCATTTCCACGGGGCACCCCCTCCTTGATGATGATGACTATTACAAAACTACCTAGTGGTTCTGGAAGACCCACTAGAGCATTAGTTGGTCGAGGTGCACATCTCTAGGTAGTTGTTTGCGTAGTCACCACATAATGTTTCAGTCCTTTTTGAGTTCCTTTCCCTCTGAAATTTCATGTAATGATGCAAAGAAAATTCCAAGAGGACATCTAGTTTCTCTCTTTTAGGAAGATGCATCCTATTACACTATTACTCTTTTGACTTACAAACTCTTAGCCTTTGACTTTGGCTGGTAGTTTTCACGTAAAAGAACACTTTACTATGTAATTTTTATACAGTTTATGTAATACAAAGGCTTCTAACTTACAAAAAGAAAAAAAAAAAAAAAAAAATTCCCATAGGTGATTGAGGTTCATCATAATGGTTCTCCTTTTTTCATGATTTCTTTGGATCTCTATATCCCTTTTAGGAAGCTTCTCCAAGAGATAATTTTCCATGGTATTCATGGATTTTTGTATTTCTTTTTTTATTTTAATTCATATTTATCTATTTCTTCTTTATTTTTATTCATTTCTTTTCCATTTCATCCATAATTTTTCTTTTCATTTTTTCTTGAGACCCTGATAAATGTACTTTTTTCAACATACTACCATCTATTTCATTAGCTTTCTTCTCTAATTGGGATAAACTAAATTCTAAGTTTTCAATTTCTTCATTAGTCCAAGATTGTCTTAAGGAGTTTTAATTGGTGTAGTAGATTTCTTTGGAGACATGTTGGAAAATAACAATAATACTTCTCTTTATCACAACTTTGAGTGAAAAAGATGGATCTTATAATCGAAAGGTAGGTCACTCGCAAGTTATTTACCTTTAAAACCTTAATTTGGAGAATATCCGAATGGATTAACTTTTTCTTGATATATCTTTGAGATTTAAACCCTTATGAATCTGAAACTTTAGTTAGTAATACTTTGATATGTATTTTATGCAATTCCATAGGTGTGACCAAAATATGATGTGCCAAGTGAAAGTTATTGTAACTTCCCCAAAACTTACTAATTTTTGACTTCTTCCCTTGGGAAAAATTGTATAGTGTGCCATGTGTCCAATTCTTCAAATATAAATTTAAAATTTGTACCTAGAGCGTTTTATATGTCTCCTAAAATCTATGAAGATTTCATAGTCTGAAAGTCCCAAAAAAAAAGTTATAGCAAAATATCAACCTAGCTTGTTTAAAATTTAGTTTAGGATCATTCACAAACCCTAAGTTCCATAGGGTACAACTCCAAAGGTATAACGAACCAAACTATGAAATTTTAATCTAATGTTTCCCAATATTTCTCCTTAATATCTTTTATGTTTCATTATTTGAACCTCCTAGGTAAAAGGTCATTTGCAAAAATGCTAAATTGACCTATTTGAAACTGATTTCAAGAGAATTTAAGAACCATAAATTCCTTAGAACATATATTTGAAATTATAGTGAACGAATATTTGAACTTTGAATTATAATTTTGTTGAGATTTCTACTCAGTATGGTTTAAGTTTCCCTTTTTGAAACCTCCCAGGAAAAATTTATAGTGAAAATGCCAAATTGACTTTCTTGAAATTGATTACATGAGAATTTAGGAACCCTAATTTCTCTAGAACATATCTTTGAAGCAGAGGTTACTTGAGATTTCACCTCAATAGTTTTCAAGTTCTACCATCTAAAATTTCCCCAAAAAAAGCTATAGTGAAAATTCCACGATAATTTTTTTGAAGCAACAAAATCCCATGATCATGAGCTTTGATACGAAATGTTATGAATGTTGCACATTTAAAAAAATAAAAAAATAATAATTACAATACCCTTTGAGGGGGAATTCTCCATTTACAATGAATACAATGTATAAGACAAGCTTCGATGATCCTAAGACTAGGTCTCTTTAATATATATATATAGGAAACAAAGGATACAATTATGATAAAATGGGACCATCCTAGGTTCTAGCCTACATAAAAATATAACAATAGAAATGTAATCACTCAATATGTAGGACTTAAATAAGGGGTTTTAGTGTTACATGAGACTTATACAAGGCTTAACAGATAGTTAGGATGTGTAACACTAGTGGTTGTAGCATTCTTTGTTTGAGAATATATTGTCTGGTTTTATTATGCATTGGAAGTTTCTAGAGCATATAAATTCCCAATGTTGCTAGGATAAGAAATTCCATTGCGAATTTACTTTTATAAGCAAGGATATGTGGATTATCTTGCATTGAGTGGAATAATAGCAACTATAGCTTTGGGATGAAAGAATTTGCAAGGGTATCAAAATTAACTACAACTTTGGGATGAAATAATTTGCAATGGTATGAGAGAAAGGTTCAATGTTCGTTTAGAATTGTATAATATAAAAACTACTTCTCACGTGAGATTATTTTTTGTAAAACCATGGTAGCAAGGATATTTGAGAAAAAGGTGTTGTGGCAAAAAAACACCCCACTTTTACTACGTATTCTAATAAAATGAGGACCTTACTCTTTTGAAACCTACCTTGCACATTGTAAAATATTTCATCTTCCTTCCCTTGTGTATTTTCCTTTTGTAAAATCTCACTATATTTCTCTCTTGTACAAAATCCATGTTTATTTCCCTTTTACAACATTATAAAAAACACAAAAATACCTAAGTGTTGTTCACATTGTCATATGATGACCCTTTCTCCGTCTTGTGAGATGGAAACCTCTCGTTATCTGTCAAATCGTGCTTAAATTTAAATTGTTCTTTCATATAATTCCGCGTCATGATGGGAAGGTTTCCAACAATTAACATATTATTTCTCCGTCTTCGGGTTGGAAAACTGCTAGACATACTCTATTATTTTCTCACAGTGTGACGTTAAATTTGTCATCACATGCTATGAAACTTTCATTTCTCTTGTTTTCTTGTTTATTTCATCTTTCCCCCTCATCATGAAGGTGTTAATTCTTTCTTACAACCCCCATGGTGGGATGGAGATATTCCCATCAAAATAACATAAATAATTACCAACTTGAGACTTCTGGCAAGTCGCGATTCATGACAACTCCAAGTTGTATGCTATGAGTTCACACCAGGAATGAGTTCCCATAGTGTCATGGATTTTAATTTCTGTGTTTTCCATACCTTATGTGGTATCATATGACATTGCCACATGTCATTAATTTTTATCCAAATCAACAGGCATGAATCACATATTCCATTGCCATGTGTCCTATTTTAAGGTGACACACCATCAACCTACACATGTTCTTTGACATGGTGGAACTTGCCAACTAAGCTAAGGTACCAATTGTAAATTTTCATGAGTCTTAACAAACATAGTTCCCGTCCTACCATAACATTTTCACTTAGTGTCACACAAACCCAACTATCATTTTGCAACATGAATTAAAATTAATTAAGTTATTAATTAGTATTAATAATTATTTAGATCCTAATCCTTTAATTAAAAAAAGCACCTCTATGAGTAAATGTCACATTTTCAACATTTATTAGGTGAATCTTTGCGTTATCGGTTTATTTCCTTGCATGTTGTTCAGATAGTTTGAAATTTTTAATCGCATTTACTCTATACTGTATGAAATAATTGTTGGTTTCAAATTTATCAATATTTCTTGTGGCACTAAAACTTATTTCATATTTCTTCTCTCTGCTCCCATAAGCATTCAAGATCCATGCTCTACAACTAGTTCATGAGAAAACAATTTAACAAGATGTAGAGACGTTAGTAGCTCATAACAAAGGACCCATATGATAAAAACACCAATGCCAACTTGTTCTCTGATATGATTATCATGAAAGAAGATACAATATCTTCTCCTCATATGACATGTATAAGATGCTCGAGGATGAAGCTCAAGGAAGTTCATAGGAAGTAGAGCCACAAAATCCCATTCTTGAGACCCCTTTGTGAGATGTGGGAAAATTAGTTATGCATAAATTGATGCACGTTTCATAATTCTTCCATATACATATATGATTTGATTCACTGGGTTGTAGATCATGTAGATGTACCTACAAGTTCCATATCCACTGCTAAAGGCATCATAGTTGGTTCATTTTGACCAAAAGACCTTTAGGTTATGTATAAACTTCGCAAGCCTCAATCAAATTACAATGTTGAATTCATTAAATATTTCACCCAAAAAGAATGCATTGAATTTCAATGGAACATGTATGAATTAATTAAGCCATGGAGAATGTTAGCACCAAGTTTGTAATTTCAAGAAGGGGTCAAATTGTTAGGAGTTTTATAGTTAGGAGTTTTACAAGTAAAGTGGGCTTAAGTATAGGATTAGGTTAAAGTTTGGTGTGAAAAGGTGACATAAGGATTAAGGATTAGGTTAAGAAAGTTGTGTTTGTCATGCCAAGTTTTTACCCAAATTTTACACCTATGAGATGCCATAAAAGGGGGTGGCGCTACCAATAATTTTCGTACCATGCTACGAAATATTTTTGTAGCGCCATAATTTTTTTGAAAAAAATTAAGTTTTAAGCTATCATTTGGGTTATTTTAAAATATTTAAAGCTCTTTGATGTAACCTAATATGTGATGTGACTTGATGTGATGGTTTGAGGTGGTTTCAAAATGTTAAAAATGTTTAGAGAGGAGGGTTAAAACCAAAATTGTGCACAAATCAACTATTTCTGTCAAACCCAGGTGACTGCCTCGCAACAGATGGTGAAATTTTTAGCAGTTTTTGACAACACATGGAAGGGTGCTCAATTTTTCTTAGTTAAGAAATGGGAAAGTCGATTCATGTGATACAATTTGAACCAGATAGAGTATGGTTCGAGGTCTATGATGAATTTGTACCTTTATTTAGAAATGTAGGATGGGAGTAGATTTTCCAGCAGTTTGATGGTTACAATTTGACCTAGTGTTATGAGTTTATTTACTCTTTTGATGACAACAAAGCTCAGATAAGAGGAATGCAGTTTGTAGTCACTGAAGATTCAATAAAAAAATCCATGGGGTTGCCTACCAAAGGTGAGAAGTGGTTCAAGAAGCAAATGATGCAGAATATGGATCTCAATTTTTTTCCAAAGGGATTATATCAACCCTAATTGGAGCATGGGAATCCCTCAGAAGATGTTCAAGCCTGAATGGTATAACATTATGAATGTTGTGAAACTCTTTTTTACATGTGAATGCAGGTATTCCAAAATATACCTTTACCACATGATTTTTTTATGTCATTTAGCTAGTTTTGCAAAGATTTGCTTACCTTATTTCTCACATCAAAGTCTGCTTAAAATGTCCACTAAGGTCAGAACCAAACCAAAACTATTACCTAGATATATATGTCACCATGGTCTGATTAATATGTTGTATATACATGAATCAAACAAGAAAATACAAACCCTGAGGCAGAGGACATGGAGAAACCCTGCACCCAGAAGACCAAGAAAGGATAAGGCTAAAATTCCCGTTGAAACCCTAACCCTCGAAACAGAGGCTGAGTCTAGTCATGTGCCTGTTGATAAAAGCCTTGTAGAGGAACCAAAGATTAAGGTATATGAAAAGAAAACAAGAATAAAACATACACAAATTTTAGAAAAAGAAGAGGTAAAGCATAAAGCAAAAAAAGTGAGAAAGGCAAGCAAAGTATGGAAATAAAGGATGAAGACACATAAACAGAGCCTAGGGTTTACTATAGGAAACCCCATACTCGTCGTACAAATAAATTAAGACTGGGTTTTAAAGAAATCTTAATCTTAAGCTAAAGGAACCAATGATAATTGATGAATAGGAGGATGTGAAGTCTACAAAGGGCAAGAAAAAGGCTATAGAACAGGCGAAAACAAAGTATGTAGGAAGGAAAGGGAAAAGAGCTCTAAAAGCTAAAAAAACTATACAAAAAGGTAATAGAAGGATAACAAGGAGTCAAGACATGTTAAACCTCCTTGCTCAAGCTACAGAAGTTATAGAAGAATGACCGAGTTACCTCATTGACAAAACAATATTTGAAACCCTAATTTTGTTGAAAAAACCCTAATTTTACCTTAGCATTTTAACATGCTCCATTTTATCTTTTTGACATTTAGTTTATTTTTGATATGTTAGAGTAATATGTCATAAAAGTTTTGTAGCTAAAGGAGAGCATAAAATACGAGTCAACACAAGAAAGAAGGGCCTTAAAGAGTGTAAACAATTACACAGTATAGTTGCACAGTTTCAACAGATTTCAAAGGTTTATGTATCAGTTTTGCTACAAACGAGGTATATGAGTTACAATTCCAGATACAAAGCCTACAAGGGTGTGAACAATTTTAGACTTACACTTCAACTATGGCTCGTTCTTTTCCCAAAAGAATAGCAGAGGATGTGTACAACAATTTTTAGATGCTTTGACCAATATTTAAATGACAAATAGAGATCCAAATAGCTACAAGGATAGGATTTTAATTATGTTCTGTAAATTAAACTTTGAGATATTGTAAATATTTTATAGTTATTCTACTAGACTTTGTGGATCTTAAATTTTATGTATTTTTCCTATATAATACACTAGCAAGGAGGAAAAAAGGTTGGATTTTGGAAGCAAAAATAGTCTTTGTTGCTATGTGTGATCAATTTGTTATTTTTTAAGTACCAAGAGGACTAGGAGATTATGTTCATGATACAAATATTCCTGTGATGGCATGCTCAATTAGTTCTTCTACTGTGATAGTTTCCTTTCTATGCGATATAATTTAGCTTTTACCTTCTGATGTTTAAATGAGATTATGTGACTTAATTCATTAATTAATGCTCTGGTTCATATGGTTTAAGCATCTGAACTATTTCTCCTAAAGGTTGCAGGATTCTGTTGGGTCGTGGAATTGGTATGCTTCTTCCCTTTGTTTCTTCAGTTAATAATTCATTTTTCAAGTTCTTTAAGTTCAATTTACAATAATTCAAGAGATAGAAGCTCTAGAAAGTAGTTAATAATATCTTAGTATTATACGTTGTTAATGAATTAATTTAAATACTTAAGATAACATAAATTTACAATTTGATTTAATTTTTGTACAAGATATATTTGGTGAACGACTGTTGTTCCCTCGAATCACTGAAAACAAACCAAGTTATGGAATGATCGTTGGGCTAATCGTGGCATGCCAATTACGGATTTGCAAATATGTGCACGGGATAATCAAGGAGAGGATACAATCAATTATCTCGAAGATTTTATAGTTTAAATAAGAAATCCTGAGAATCTTCCGATTCTTAGGATAACTTTACCGTTTTGGCATTAGAAATGAATTGTAATATATAAATGCAGTTAAACTTTAGTAAAAGGAAAGATGATTTTGATTATTCTCATCGATTGTAAAAGGTGTTTGAACAATATAACTGCTTTAAAGTTTTACATACCTTTTTGTAATTCCAGTTTTTATACCAATGAAAATTCAGATGGTTCAACTTTAATCTATTATATTGAATTTTCTCTAAGACAATTACTTCCAAACCGTGGGCCCAATCAATGGAACAATCACTGTCTTCCTTGTATTATTACATTTCATTACTTTTCACATGAATGAATTGTTGTTCCCTGTGTGAATTCTTGGATTTACGATTTAGCTGGGTGAATTCCTAGATTTACTATTCAGCTGTGTGAATCTTTAGACTTACGATTCAATTGCATGAATGCTCATATTTACTATTCCATTGAATGAGTTTTTAGATTTCATTATTCTGATTTGTGCATCTTTAGATTTAATTTATAACAAAGTGAATTTCCATTACCATGCTTTACTGTTAACATTTACGGGTGATTGCAGTACTTAGTAACTAAGAGTAAATTTCATTTGAAGAGCGTTATACATTCTGAAATTTCGCATTGTATTGAGGATTTTTAGTTTGGTAGAATTTAATATCTTTTCTCTGAAGAAATAGCTAAACAGTTTTATGATTATTGCATAGTGATTTATTTATGTTCATAACTTGATAAGACTTAGTATTTTATGAAAGTATTCCTTTATAGCTTTTCCTTTACATTAGTCTTACATATGCCCTTGTAATTTAAAGAATTATACCTGCATAGACTGTGCCGAAAACCTTTTAACAAAAAGATGAACCCTAGGTTAATGAATTAATGGACAAAGGATTGAGCTGATTCATTAGGAGCAACTTAGTACCCAACATATTCACGTTTCGTGCCCTGATGTAGGGGATTGTTTTCTTTTTCTACTGCCATAAATATGATGTTTGCTATGTCTACAATTTGTCATCTATTCTGCTTCTATTCCTCGTGATTCATTCAACAAAGATCTTGGTATCTACATTCGAAACTTGATAGGTTGACTCCATTTCCCAATAGATTAATTTTTTCATCCCAACCACCACACTCAAAATCCAAAAATACTACTGAAGATCTAGCCATTGTTTGAAGACACAATCAGTTGCTAAGCTTAGTGATTAGGTTGTCAGAGAGAGCCCTCTCTGGATTAAAGGGGCTAACCTTCAATTTACAACCCTGGTTTGAGAATGTTGCCTTAGATATTCTTCTTTCAAAACCAAGAGGATATTTCTGAGTGATAACATATATTCAGTGAACATAATTTCAAAGAAGTTTCCAAAGAGTACGCCATCACTCCTTTAAGTTTTAGTCAATACTTTGTAGCTGCTATGCTCTATAGGATTTTTGGCAGAAATAATGTTACACATTTCCCTTTAGATTGGGAACCTCTCATTTAGAGAGATTCAATTAGGATAATATCTTATTAGAAAACATATGCAAGTAGGTCCAAAGCTTTATAACCTCTAATACTAATACACATAATCCCTCTTTTTATATGTCATCCTACATTATGGACACCATTTGTTTCTCAACTTCTTTTCCTGCTATGGGTTGGAAATTGGACCCCCTCTGTGTCACTACCCATCCATATTTACCATTTTAAACTATGGGAGGAAAATTATGGTAACCACTTCTACTTAATTTTCCATTTTGTCATTATTCCCATTTATGAAACATTGTTTCGTTCAAAACCACTTTGAATTTCAAAAGAAGCAAAGTAGGGCATTGATTCAATCGATGATTAGTACTTTGAGGGGAATTTATCCTATATAAGAATTTATGGTTGTCAATAATCCTCATATTATTTACCCCTATTTTTTCCTGACATGCTAATTTGCAAAGAAATAACCTACCAGATAGTTGAAATCGACATTTCCTTTGAATTACACAAAAATTCCAAAATAATTTGGCCTAGTTTTGCTATATGTATTGGTATCTATACTTTAGAAAATATTGTGCATGCCAAGAAAGAGTCACTGACTTTCAATACTATCAAATTGGCCTAAATTCCCTTGAATTATCATAACACTTAAGGTATTGTAGGTGACCATTGTTTGCAATTTTTCATAAAATATATGTACATGAAAATTCTCCCTACGATGACATCTTTCATAGAGTTCATTCCTATGAGGAATCCTATCAAAAGGCCCGAGAACTTCCTCCTAATCAATATCAACATTTCCTTACATTTAAAGAGGAAAGGAAAGCGTCTCTACCACTGATTTTACAACAATTAAATAGTAAAGCTCAGGGCATAGAAGGTATGTCATCTAAATCTCATACAATCATCCCAGATGAAGATTCAGAGGATATTGAACAAGAATTTGTAGAAGTTTCCCAAGTAGTCTTGAAAGATGATAGTATTGAAAAGAAAATCAACTCATTCCAAATGAATCAATAATAGGAGGATTTTCTAAAGACTACAACGAGTGCTATAAAGCAACATAAGGTACCTGAAACTTCTACTATTATTTCAAATACATAGTAGAAGGTATTTATTGATGGTGATGGAAATCCACCAACATGGCGAGTCTACTTGATATGAAGTCCTAATTATACCTCACATCATTTGGAGTAGGAGCCCCATCCATATAATAGGCTTGACCACCATTATTCTTAGATATTTTCCTTCACTTCAATTATTAACATAAGAAATTATCCAACAATCCTTTGAAAGAAGCAAGTTGACACTGTGAGACATACAATTGAAATGTATATAAGGTAATTTCACGAAAGGGAAAAGAAAGAGTGAGCCTCTAGAAGAAAAGTAATAGTACTACCCTAAAAGAGACACACGAGCATGGAAATAATCATTGATTAACCTGCAAAGTAGTTCACAAGATAACAATGATCATAAAAGCACATAACAACGCACATTTGAAAAGATGCCTACTAAAGCAAACATAATAGTTCATTTTAATTAGTATATGTTAACATAAACATACACAACAAACAATGAAAAAATAGTCTCACAATTATTCACGACATATGCATGAAAGTGTGTTGGATCCAAGAGCTTCATATATTAAGTTAAAGCATTAGGATACACAATTACAATGATGCAACACTAGCCCCAATAGTGGAACATTAAGTCACCACTTGCTCCTCCAAAGAATGATATTCTCTCTTATGCCAAGCTAGAGAAGCTAAGGTGAAAATCCATTTTTCTTGAGCTATGAGGGTGCATATATAACAAATGAGGTGACTCTCCACCTCCCTTGTGACTCTTGACCTCCCCTCATGACTCTTGAGCTCCCATCTGACACTTCAAATTCCTCTGTGACCTTTGAGCTTCTACATGAATTTAGAAATTTCAAGTGACTTTTCACATCTATGTGGGGCCCTTGGGCTTCCACACATGTTACATTTTCTCATTTTGAAAATACAATATTACATTCCACAAATTATGGAAAAATACATTTTCACATATGAATTTTGTGGTGAAATTTTGAGAAGCCATGACTTAGCGATGGTGACATAAGACTTCATTTCATCAATGCCAAGATCTTCTCTTTCCTGCTATGAGCTCGAATTCTTCATGATGGATCTTTTCTTGTACTTCATCTTCACCCTTCGAAGGGTCTAGATGAGTGTTGGAACCTAGCAAGTTAGCATGACCTTCCATCTCTTTGTCTTGGTCTAAGAATCCTTTACTTTTGCACGAAAAAATCTTCGTGTCTCATCTCGAAAATTGTCCCCCTTGTGACCTCTAGTTGCTAACCCTTTGACATCATCTTGTCATGGTATAATGATATAACTTGCAAGTGAATTCACTCATGACAAGATAACATCAGTCCCATAATCACCTATTCTATCTGTGTTTGCTCATGTAACATGCTGACAATGATGGGAGAATGTGCAAGGATTGACAGAGAGGCCTTCTTGGGTGTAGTGCATAGGATCAAGAGGTAGGGAGTGACAAGACTAGGCACTGGAAGTGCTAAGTGCGCAGTGGCAAGGAGTGAGGGACATGACTGCACACTTGAGCAAGTTAGGGGGGAAGAGATGATAAGCATGCTCATTGTGAATGTGAAACACACAATTATTTAAGGAGAGAAACCATAGATTACATAGTTGAGCACTATAGGGACTAATAGAGGACCTGAATATTCACTAAAAGTGCATAGTGCACAATGAAGGCAAGGTTAGTCAGGGAATTGCCCCGAGAGAAAGTTCATGAGGCAAGGATGACATGATTGGGCACTGTGGCTACACAATTCATAGTTGATTAGGGAGAGGACCTAAGGATTATGCAGTTGAGCATAGGAATAATACAGATAACCCGACTATCCACTAGAAGTGCACAATGCACAACACTTGGAAAGATTTGTCTAGGATTGCACATTGAGCAAGTGTAGTCAACTGAATGGAGTGATTGATCTTTGGGATTGCGCAATGTGTAGTTGAAGGTGGGTTTCCCCTATGAATGCATAGTGTGCAGTTCCAGGAGGTAGGGACCTCACCTATGTGGATTAGGAATGTGCAGTGCACAATAGAAGGAGTCTGAAGGGTCAGTGATGAATTGCACAAGTTGAAAGGATCAAGAAAATTCAATAGCTGATTAAGTGTGGGGATCAATGAGACAAAATAGTGAAAGTAAAAGCATATGACAAGTCATAAACATGACCACACACACTTATATAATCCAACACATGACCATAAAATGTTCAGAACCCAAAATTAACATGTATACAGTGAAACGACAATAAAACAACACTTATCTCCAAGTGCGACACTTAAGATGTACCTTTATGACACAAGTGCCGTAATGAAACCAAAAGGTGTGATATGCCATAAAAATGTGTCCAACACATATTATGATGATGAATACCATCAACCAATGCAAAATAATGCACTGGAGCTACCTCTAGAAGTGCCTCATAGTGCTCTTAAGATGTGTGAAAATAAGTGAAAGCAACATATGCAAGAGTGAAAGAGACACTTGCAAACACAAATAAACACAAGAAACACATACAAGAATGAAAGTAGGAAAAAGAGACACTTGTAAAAGATAGAGAAAGAAAAAAATATGCATGTGAGAGAAAAATAAAACAAGAATGATAGTTGAAAAACTCACTCGGTAGATAGAGCATTTAAAAAACACTCTCATTGTCAACAAAGGATGCAAAGTCAATTTCTATGAAAGATGCCCTCACACTATCACTGTCCATTAGGATTGCACAGTTTTAGTCTCTAGGAACTATGCAATCACTCTCACCAAAAACTGCATAAGCACTATCTTCAAGGAATGCACAGTCATCATCCTCAAGGAACTGCATAAGCACTTCTCACAAGAACTACACAATAATCATCTCTAGGCATCGCAAAATCACTGTCATTAGGTTTTTAGGAATGAATATCATTAAGGATTTCACAGTGCTTGAATTTCAAGGGTGCACACTGATTGTTAGGCTTGCTAAGAAGAAACTTGCTATGGAGGCATTACAAGATAGGCATGTAAAAGCAAGTCGCTTCGACACTTACAATTCTCAAAGGAAGACTTGAACACTCAGGAAATATGAATAAGCATGACATTAATGGCTTAAAACGAAGGATGGAATGAACATAAGGAGGATCCAAAATTTGAATGTAGGCTTTAATGGAATGACAATATTTGAGGCAAGGAAAGGGTCAAAAAGTACAAAGCTTCACAAAAGAGTTTAGAAAACAAGATTTAAACTTGGGCATTTCACTTGATTCACCAGAAACTCTAACAAAGTATATTGGTACTTTACATAGTTACATCATGCATTATTTGTGGTTATTTGAGGCTACTACTATTGATGTATCTAGTGTGAAGGCCATTCACCTTGAAAATAGAGGCACAAATGATAAATAAGAGCAACCAAAGAAATCATCTTTCAAGCCTCATAATGAAAAGTTCAAAGGAGAAGGCAAGGGAAAGGACAAGAAGGAAACTACAACCAAGAAGGAGGAAGGAGAAAAGCTATATTGCACACATTGCAAGAAGGAAGGCCATGATGATGAACACTGTTGGAAGTTGCATCCAAAGTTGAAACCAAAGAGATTTGGTGGGAAGAACAAGAAAAATATGGTGGCAACTGTACAACATGACCTTGGATCTAATTTCGATGACGAGACACAGATCAAAACAGTGGGCATAAAAGGTACTCTTTTTATTCATGCTAATGAAAATTCTGAATTGCATGGAAGTACAAGTCCTTCAAATGAGTATATTTTTAATGAACAAAAGAGGACTGGATTATTCCACATTAGAGTCATATTGAAACATACTAAAGTGGAAACCTTGTTTGATCCGAGTTCACAAGAAAATTAGATTTCAGAATCCTTGGTTAAAATGTTAGAGTTAGAAACCAAGCCTCATCCAAAACCCTACCCTCTTGGTTGGGTGTGTGATAAAGGCAAATTACATGTAACCAAGTAGTGTAGAGATAGATTTGTGATTACATATAACTAGTAGATGAAGTACATCTTGATGTTGTACCCTTGGATATTTGTGGTATTCTATTGGGGAGTCCATATTTTTATGACATGAAAACAATATTATTTCACCATGAAAACAAGTATCATCTCACAAAAGATGATGTGGAATACATTGTTAGAGCTTATTGTGCCAAAACCAGTGCTAGTCTTGTAAGTGCAGGTCAGATGAAGAGATTGGTCAATTCCAACAAAGGGTGCATGCTCATGGTTGTGAGAGGAAAATATGCAGAGACTTCTAAAGCTTTCTAAGGTTGTGATCCCACTCATAAAAATGAGTTGTATGAAATTGTTTCTAACTATAATGGGACTTTTTAGGAACCAAGTGGGTTGCCTCCAAAGTGTGAGATCCAAAATGAGATTCACTTGCAGTAGGATGCTCCTTTACCCAACATTGGTATGTACAAGTTGTCAGCCATTGAGATGGAGGAGAAAGGGAAGAAGGTGCAGGAATTGTTGAACCAAGGGGTCATAAGGCCAAGTTCTTCTCCATGCGGTTCAACTATTGTATTGGTGCTAAAGAATGATGACACATGGAGGATGTGAGTGGACTACAGGGAACTCAACAAAATAACGATGAAGAATCGGTACCCTCTTCCTCACATTGATTATTTATTAGATCAATTGAAAAATGTTGTCTATTTCATAAAATTGGACTTGTGTAGTGGCTATCATCAGGTCAGGATTGCAGAACATGATGTATGGAAGACTGCATTCAAGACAAAAAAGGGGTTGTTTGAATGGATGGTGATGCCATCCGGACTATGCAATGATCTGACCACATTCATGAGGGTGATGAATGATATTTTTTGACCTTTTCTTGATGATTTTGTACTTGTGTATCTTGATGAGATTCTTGTTTTCAGTAGGACATGGGTAGATCATGTGAGTCATGTTAAAAAGGTGCTTGATGTTTTGCAAAAATAAAAATTGTATGTCAAAATGTCTAAGTGTAAATTTGGTAAGACCTCTTTGGTTTACTTGGGTCACATTGTTAGAGGTGGAAAATTAAAAATATATCCTTCTAAAATTGATGTGATTGTAAAGTGGCCTAAACCTGCCAATGTTATAGAGGTTCGTAGCTTTTTGGGTGCAGTACAATACTAGAGAAGGTTCAAAGAGTATGGTTTCCGTGTAGATCTTGTGTGTGTGGTAAACAATCTACTTCCTGTAGATGTTGTAGCCTTGACCTATGTATGGACAAACCTGCATACTGTATTGTCCGTATTAACCTTCCTAGAAAAGTTGATTTGTGTGTGGAAATGCAGATGTGTGTGTCAAATTGAAGACCCTTGCGTGGAGTCGGAGCCATTCTTGACATGACTCCTGTAGCTTTTGGCATGTGAAAACCATTATGAAACGCTTCAAGACTATGGTTGAATGGGCAATAGTTGAAGAATAATAAGAGTTGGAGGCGGAGGGATATAAGAAGAGGATCGCCAAGAGAAAGAGAGAGGCTTGAGGAGGGCAGATTGTATCTGAACACCCAATTTCGATTCAATTTTGTAATCCTGGATTGCCTAGCCTGGATCTACAAATATATAAACCAAAAAAAACCAATAAAAATGGCCAATCTCTTTTATATAAACCACGAATCCAATGGTGTGCGCCTTTGAAGCTCAAGAGGGTTTTCATTTGAATCACATATTTTCATTAAGTATTTTAATGTGTAGACTTTGTATTTACATTTTCTATGTTGAATGCCCAAAATAGATGAATATTTATAATGGTGAAAATCATGATAGCATGAAGACTCATTGAATTCTAGTTGATTGATCTCTGTGTGGTAGTATAGATCTGTCTGGTAGTATAGAAACTATGGCAGAAACAATGCCTTCTTCACCAGAGTTATTGTGCTTGAGACACCTCACTGAAGACATTGTCATGATGATGTATCTTGAAGGTTAATAAAAACATATCTTTTTGTGGTGATCGTGTCCTAGATTTGGCCGAAATTGAATAAGGAGATCATAGGTACACTCTGTGTCGTGAATGTGCTTGCATGATTTGAGTCGAATTTGTAAAACACTCTCTTTATTATGCTTAAACAAAACAACTACATGCTCATATGAAAGTTCACATATACAAGTCATCGATCAAGCTCCTGAAATCAAAGCTCCCATAATCAATTAAGTTCATAAGCACAAAGCATCACATCATCGATTTGATAAAAGTAATATTCTGCAACAACATTTCACAACAACTAATTGACACCATCAAGTTAAGGATGCTACAAAATCAAGCATTTCAAGTCAAGATGACATCATCATCATCAACACTTTTTGTATCACTTGCAAATACACATTTTTTCACTGAATTGTAAGGGTGCATTCTCGGTTGAAACCGACACCCTAATTTGAATTGTTAAGGTGAATACATTAAGTCAAGTAAGTCTTCAACTGAGTCATCTACATTGAACTTGTCATTTGTCTCTTGGGTGCATTTTCGATAGTGTTCGACACCCTTTCTTTTTTAAAATCAACACATTCAGTGAGTACATTCAAGAAAGCACAAAGTGT
>APFE031750072.1:31013-45518 GCA_000404065.3 Pinus taeda
AACATCATCACTCACCCCACTGTGACCTCGTAGTGCCACACCATCCACCCAAAATCATATTCCATCTACTGCAGGCAAACACAAACTTCCTGGGGTACTTAGATCTGAAACCCAACCTAGATATTCACCAACTTCATAAACATAAGCTGTAATAGAAGAAGAGGATCCTACATCCCCAACAGAAGGAGTTATTTTTAAATCTTCAACTAGAGAGAAACTTCTAGGAAAAGAAATTAAAGTACCTAGTGAAGAAGAGGAGGAAGAAACTTATTTTAACCTACCATTGATAAAAGAACTAGAATAACTAGAAGAGGAACTATACAATCTAATTTTGGAACCATACATTAGTTCTGAATAATCTACAATGGTTGGAGAAGGGGAAGGATAGGTACATAATGTGAATGGTGAAAACCTAGGTTTGGAGGTGGAAGAGGAGGAAATAGAGGAGGTGGAAGAGGTGGAGGAAGAGGAAGAGGAGGTGGTAGAGGAACCCAGATCCCTTTGGATTTCCCATCCTCGATGAGGATACCATAACCACAATGAAAAATATCTCACCCTCCATCCTTCCAAATTTTCATGGATTAAGGAGTGAAGATCTTGAAATTTTTTTCTTTGTGTTTGAAGTCTTGTGTAGATCTTATGACTACTTGCTTGACACTCAAAATTTGAAATTGTTTCCATCAACTCTTAAGGATGCAACATTAAAATAGTTCATGGGATTAGAAGCACATATTATAATAACATGGGAAAAAATGAAAACTATATTCTTAGAGAAATATAAGGACTATTGTATGCCTCGTAATTTTAAGGATGAAGTCTTTAAAATGGTGCAAAAAGAAGATTAAAATCTTGAAGATTTCATTGAAAGATTTTCTTTTAATGCTAAAAGGGCTAAAATGGATAATCTAGATGAAGAAAATTTGAAATCTCTCTTATTAAAATCCATTAGAGATGAGTGGACTGATCTTCTCAATTTGATGGGTAAAGGAGATATTTCTCAGTTAACATTTGGAGAAATTTATGAGTTATGCATACACATTTCAAGAGGTAAAGCCATAATTGGGAAAAATCCAAGAGACCCTATCATGTCTAGGATTGATAAGTCTGCAGCTGGGACAGTAAGTAGCGCTAAATTCAGCAATTTGCTTGACAATTTTAAAACAAATATTTTGGGGAGTCTTAATGAACAAATAGATACCCTTAAAGTACAAAACAAGAAAAAATATGAAAATGTTGCATTATCTATCTTTTGTCCCAAATGTAGAAAGAAACATGCTTGGAGAGATGCCCTCTTGACTTAAAAAATGTAGAAACCTGTGTTATATGTACAAAAAATCATGATACAAAGAAATGTTCTTCAATAACAGGTATTAAAGATGTCTATCAAGAGGAAGTAATACCAAATCAAGTAGAACCCTTATGTTTTATTGCTAAGTGATCCAAGATCTTTTGGTTATAGATGTATTAAAAGAATTACATGGATAAATTACAGCTTAACAATAGAAATTTAATGTGCACGAGAGAAGAGGAGAAACACATAAAAGCATGAAATAAGACAAGAGAATTGATAACGAAGTTTGTCCAATTTGGAATATGTCTCTGAGCCTTGCTCATTCAATGGGGAGGCCTTCATTCATGAAGTGGCATGAGAAAGAAGAGTACAATCAACATTTACAGAAAGGAGTCTTATACCTCCAATATGGAAAATGGCCGAAAAATGGAGAGCTTTGTTGCAGAAGCTGGCATCACCATTGAGTTACTGTCACCAAGAGGTGCAAAATTGATATAAAACTTGCCCAATTCTAACACTGGACCAAAACTGACCCCTTGAAAAATGTGCTCAGGCAAGGTTCCGCCCCCTATCATAAGCCTGCTCACGGTTTAGCCACCTACAATTCATATGTCTCGAAATACTTGTGTGCTCTCTTTCCCCCCGGTGCACTATGAAAAAGGCTTGATATAATATTTGGTGGGAAGATAAACAAATGGAGGATCGTTGCGCACATTGGAAAATAAGGAAACTCATTGAGGAGGGGTCGAGGGATCAAACCCCACCCCTCCCTTTTTTTAATGCATAAAAATTATAGTTTATTTAAATGGGAGGTAGGTCCACCGGTTTGGTAGCCCGCTCCCCTAAACCTTCGTCGCTGCCTCCATATAAGGTGTGTGTAGTGTGTAATCAGAGGTGGGTCCGCCAATCTCGATGGCCCACTCCCCAAAATCTCTGGTGGTAGCTCCGTATCAAAGGTGAGGTGGAGGGACAACGAGGTCGATAGCCCACGCCCCCACCATATATTCACATTCTTCATTGGTGGACTCTGGGGGTGGTGGGGTCATGGTCACCCACCCCATTTCCTATAAATTTTTTGTTATGGTGGTTTTGGGGGCGGCAAAGTCATAGCCGCCCACCCCATGTTTTTCTATATTTTATATTTTGTTTCTTTATTTTAAAAATATAAATAATGGTTCCACCAAACTTAAAATTTTTCTAGAACCTTAAGGATATTAGACAAATTAATAGACCCACAATTTCACCCGGAAAACAGGATGGATTCTTGCCAAATTGTGCCCTCATTAAGCCTGCCACATGGGTAAGTCAATCCAAAACTTTGATTGCTTCTATCTTCTTCATACAGACTCAGATTGGAGAGTTGTTTGCGTCGTTGGAATCAAGGCGACGAGCACATCCATCTGATGTCAAATTAATCGACTTCTTGCCACTTTGAATTTTGTGAATTTTTCATGCCACTGGTGTTTGGAGATCCACCTGGATCAATCCTCCCGTTGAGGAGCTTTTGGACCACCAAAAGCTTTATCAGTCAATTGGCAAGTGAGGGAATTGTTCCCTCACTCTTTATTTTTCCAACAATTTTTCCTTGCTAGGGTGCATCCCTTTGAAACCAACTCAAAGGTATTCCACATCTCCCTGTCGTGAAGTCCTCATTCTTCTGTCAAGGATGATACCTTCAGGAAACTCATCGAGATACTCTGGAGAAAAATCATCAATAATAGGAAATGATCCCACCTTTTCGGTGTCCATAATCAATGGTGGCTCATAAAGCTTTAAATTTTCCACATTCACTATGGAATACATTTTCATATATGTCGGCAAATTGAGGCGAAAGGCATTGTCTCCAATATTCCCCTAGATGGTGAATGGACCATATCAGATTGGTCGCAACTTCTTCCCTTCTCCCTTCATTCTGTCCTTGCTAATATGGAACCACACTCTTTCACCCACTTGAAATTGATGGTCGACTCAGTGTTTGTCATGTTGACCCTTGTACCAGGCTTGAATTTTCTCCAACTGCTCTTGTACTGCTTGGTGAATCAACTGGATCCGTTGAATGAACCACTGTGCTTTGTCCCTGTCATAATGTCCACTGGAGTCATCTTCCCTTCCAAAGACCATATCAAAAAGATCTTTGGGTAGGTAGCCAAAACATGTCTCATATGGTGAACAATGTGTAGATGAGTGCACTGCTCAATTGCAGGAATGCTGCACATATGGAAGATGCTCATCCCACAACTTAGGATGTTTTCCACAATAGCCTTGCAACAAAAGTACCGCGGTGCAGTTGAAAACCTCTTTCGGTTCGTCGGTTTGTGGATGAAATGTCGTGCTTCTTTGCAACTTGGTGTCCATCATCTTCCACAAGCTGGTCCAAAACTCTCCGAGAAAGCGAGAGTCTCGATCTAACACAATTGATGTAGGTAACCCAAAATGGACCCAAACATGCTGAAAGAAACGATAAGCGGTATGCTCTGCAGTGATCTGCTTTTTACAAGACATTAAAATACACATCTTACTAAAACGGTCAACAATGACATACAAATAGTCGTGACCTTTTCTAGACAAAGACAAACCTCCTACAAAATCCATCGACACACTTTCCCATGGACAACTCGGAATAGGGAGTGGTGCATAGAGCCTGAGTTTTCTATTAGAGATCTTTGAAACAGAACACATCACACATCCCTTTACATAGCGAGTCACAATGTTTGTCATATGAGGCCAAAAGCAAAATCTTTGTACATGACACAAAGTTTTTCCACACCAAAATGACCGGACACAAGGGAGGTGTGGGCCTCCCAAATTACATGTACCCTTTTCCTTGTGGGCATGCACAATTTTCCAAGGTGATACAATAGATTCCCCTACAAGTGATAGTTGTCCACCTGTGAACCATGGGTTCGTTTTGCATAAATCTCCTTAAAGTCATCATTATTAGCATATTGTTTAGCATAACTTTCAAAAGATAATGAAGCATTATGAAAAATAACAGAAATAGAAATAGGAGGGCGAGATAGCATATAACCCACTTTGTTTCTAGTTCCCTTCTTAAACTTTATTACTAGATGAAATTGCTGAAGAAAACCCATCCACCTGAAATGACGAGCCTGCTACAACTTGGTTTGTGACTAAAGATACTGCAAGGGCTGATGATCTGTATGGATGATGATCTCCTTGCCGATGAGGTAGTGTTTCCACTTTTTCACACTTTGGACCAAGGCATATAAATCCTTGTCATAAGTGGGATAGTTTATCACATCCTGAGAGAATTTCTCCGAATGGTAACATATCGGCTTCTTTTGCTGCATCAGTACAACTCCCATGGAATATCCGTTGGTGTTTATCTCGATCTCGAATGGTTGCTGGATATCTGGTAAGGCCAAGACTGATGTAGTGCTGATCTTTCTTTCAATGCTTCGAAGGACTTCTACTGCTTTCCTCCCCATTGAAAGACTTGCTTTACACTTGTCAGTGTGTGTAGAGATGCTGCAATAATAGAGAAATTGGAAATAAATCTCCTCCAGTACTGTATTGCATCCAAAAAGTTGCGAACCTTAGTTACACTAGTAGGCTTGTGCCAATTTACAATTGCTTCAACTTGAGAAGGATCAATTGTTAACTGACCATGACCAACAATATGACCTAGGTAAACCAAAGAGGTTTTCCCAAACTCACACTTTGACAATTTTACATAGAAATTTTCTTTTTTCAATACATCAAGCACTTTCTTTACATGACACACATGTTTATTCCAATTTTTATTAAATACAAGAATATCATCTAGATATACAAGAACAAATTAATCAATGAAAGGCCTAAAAACATCATTCGTGACCCTCATGAAAGTGGCTGGAGCGTTGCAAAGTCTGAATGGCATCACCATCCATTCGAACAACCCCTGTTTGGTCTTGAAGGTGGTTTTCCACACATCCTGCTCTGCAATTCAGATTTGGTGATAACCACTACACAAATCCAGTTTGGGGAAATAGATAGCATTCTTTAATTGATCTAGTAAATCGTCAATGCACGGGAGAGGATAACTATTTTTCACTGTGATTTTATTTAGTTCTCGGTAATCCATGCATATCCTCCATGTGCCATCTATCTTTGGTACTAAGACAATCAATGAGTTGCACGGAGAAGTGCTCAGTCTGATGACCCCTTGGTTCAATAGTTCCCGCAACTGCTTTTTGATCTCCTCCATCTCAATAGTCGACATCTTGTACAAACCAATATTTGGTAAAGGAGCATCATACTGTAAATGGATCTCATGTTGGATTTACCTCTTCGAAGGTAATCCTCTTGGTTCCTGAAACATCTCATCATAGTTAGAAATTAATTCACATAATTCCTTTTTATGCACATGATCACAGCCATGGAAAGCATTGGATAATTCTACATCTTTCCCCCTTACAACCATAAGCATGCAACTCTTACTAAAATTCACCAACCTCTTCATTTGTCTTGCACTTACAAGACTAGCATTGATTCTAGTTTGATGAGCTCTTACAATATATTCTACCCCATCTTTTGTGATTTGGTATTTGTTTTCATGAGGGAAGAAGATTCCTTTTCTATCATATAGATATGGACTCCCTAACACCATGCCACAGATATCCAATGGTATCACATCAAGTTCTACCTCATCCACTAACTTAGAAGCGATCACAAATTTAACCTTGCACTACTTGTTACATTCAATTTTGCTTTATCATGTATCCATCCAAGTGGATAAGGTTTTGGATGTGGTTTGGTTTCTAAACCTAGCTTCTTTACCAAAGAATTTGAAATTAAATTTGCTTGGGATCCGGTATCAAAAAGAGTTTCCACTTTTGTATGATTTATGACAGCTCTAATATGAAATAACTCAATCCTCTTTCGTTCATTAGGAAGAGACTCATTTATTGAACTAGTGCCTTCATGTGATTCATAATTAACATGAGGTGTAAGAGTACCTTTTGTTCCTGCTACCATGATCAATGCTTCATCTCTAGAATCAAATCCAAGGTCTTGTTGCATAGTTTCTACTGTCTTCGGCTTGCCTTTTCCACCATACTTCTTTGGTCTCTTTTCCGGGAAAAATTTCCAACAATGATCGTCGTCATGACCTTCCCTTTTGCAATGAGTGCAATAAGGAATTTCTCCTTCATGTTTCTTGTTTGATGTCGTACTCTTCTCCTTTCCCTTTCCTTTCGCTTTGGTTTTTCCATTTGGAGGTTTGAAAGGTGGTTTCTTGGAATGATCATCTCTTTCATTTTTTCCCATGTTTCCAAGATGAATGGCCTTTACACTGGCCGAGTCAATAGTAGTTGGTTCAAACAATAATAATGAATTTCTAATGTAACTATGTAATGATCCAATATACTTAGTTACTACTTTAGGTGAGTCAAGTGCAATGCCCAAATTAAGTGCTTGTTTTCTAAACTCCTTGGTAAAGCTTTGAACATCCTGACCTCTGCCTTGCATTAAGTATTGGCAATCCATTAAGGCTTTTCGCTTATATCCCAAGGATAGAATTTTCCTTTAATGCAGAAATAAAACTGGGCCGTGAGGAAAGAATATTACCCACACTCTTACTGCTTCGCAATTTTCTCTCCCACCAAACGAGGGCGGTGCTACTCAGTCGAAGAGAGGCCATCTAGATCTTTGCCTCGTCCCCTTCGATTTGCTAAACCCTGTAGTAGATTTCAATCTTCCTAATCCAGTTATTAAACTTTTCTGCATTACTTTCACTGCTATACATGGGAAGATCAAATTTTTCATCTAATTTAAATAAAGGTTTCTTAGACGTATCCCTTGAATTTCTATGATGATGGTGATGAGAGGAAGAAGAACTTTCACTCGTGGAAGGAGAAGGAGGTGGTTCTTCTCCACCATTTCCATGCACTGAACCTTGTTCTTCTGGATTTCTCTCTTCTGCTTTCTCCAGCCTTGAAAGCAACTGATAGACCTTTTCTCCCATTGTATAGAAGGTTTTGCGGTAGTTGTGCTCCTATTCATAATGAGCCTCTTCATCTGCCATGTTTCTCCTTTGATGTGCATGACCCGCTTCAGGATGGAAAGGCTTTAGCTTCCCTCCGCCTCTTCGGAGCTTGTTTCTTGTTAGCATACAAACATGAAATTCACATCTACGAATACCTGCTCTGATACCACTTGATCAAAGATATTTTTCTTATAAATGTATTAATAGAATTACATGGATAAATTACAGCTTAACCATAGAAATTTAATGTGTACATGAGAGAAGAGGAGAAACACATAGAAGCATGAAATAAGACAAGAGACTTGATAACGAAGTTCGACCAATTTGGACTACGTCTCTGGGCCCTTCTCAATCAATGGGGAGGCTTTCATTCACTAAGTGGCATGAGAAAGAAGAGTACAATCAAATTTACAAAAAGGAGTCTTATACCTCCAATCTTGAAAATGGACGAAAGGTGGAGAGCTTTGTTGCGGAGACTGGCATCACCATTGAGTTCCTATCATCGAGAGGTGCAAAATCGATATAAAACATGCCCAATTCTGACACTAGACCAAAACTTACCCCTTGGAAAATGTGCTCAGGCAAGGTTCCGCCCCTTGTCACAGGCTTGCTCACGGTTCCACCACCTACAATTCATATGTCTCGAAATATGTGCGTGCTCTCTTTCCCCTGGACGAATTATGCAAAAGGCTTGATATAATATTTGGTGGGCGTATAAACCAATGGAGGACCGTTGGGCACATTGGCAAACAAGGAAACTCGTTGAGGAGGGGTCGGGGGATCAAATCCCGCCCCTCCCTTTTTTAATGCATAACAGTTATAGTTTATTTAAATGGGAGGCAGGTCTGCTAGTTTGGTGGCCCGTTCCCATAAACCTCAGTCGTTGCCTTTGTATAAGGTGAGTGTAGTGTGAAATAAGAGGTGGGTCCGTCGATCCCGGTGGCCCGCTCCCCCAAATATTCAGTGGTAGCTCCGTATCAAAGGTGAGGTGGAGGGGCGGCGGGGTTGACATCCCGCACCCCCGCCATATATTCACATACTTCGTTGGTGGACTCCGGGAGTGGCAGGGTCATGGCCACCCACCCCATTTCACATAACTTTTTTGTTATGCTAGTTCCGGGGGTGGCGGGGTCATGGCTGCCCGCCCCATGTTTTTCTATATTTTATTTTTATTTATTTATTTTAAAATAAAAATAACGGTTCCACCAATCTTAGAAATTTTCTAGAACCTTAGGGATATTAGACAAATAAACGGACCCACAATTTTGCCCGGAAAACTGGTCGGATTCCAATGCCGGATTCTTGCCAAATTGTGCCCTCCTTAAGCCTACCACATGGGTAAGTCAACCTAAAACTTTGACGGCTTCTATCTTCTTCATACATACTCGGATTGGAGTGTCGTTTGCGTCGTTGGAATCAAGGCGACGAACACTTCGATCTGATGTTAAGTTAATCGACTTTCTGCCACTTTGAATTTTGAGCCTTTTTCATGCAATTGGTGTCTGGAGATCCATCTGGATCATTAAGAGACCATGGAAAAATTCACAACCAAATATGAGTCAAGGTTTTAACACAAACATTTGCACAACCATCATAAAGCAATTGGACTGCACCCATGCCTTGGCAATCTTGGCCTCAACTTTGAGAACAAGGATGGAAAAATACTTATGGAAAATACCCTCAATATCCTCAATATCAACAACCTTACCCTGTTTTTCCACCACAATATTTTCCTCAACTTGTTCAACCAAATCAACCTCAGAATCCAAATCCACAACTTTCATTACCATTTCCTCAAAGACAGAATCAATTGCCTGCCCAATAACTTCCAAACTCAAATAATAATAAAAATTCACAACCTGTTTACAATATGGAAGGAAACATTTTCCAAACCTACATGATAACTCCATTCGATCTAAATAATGTCCAACTTAGATTTGGTAGAGTATTGGAAAATAAGTCACAATCAATTGTTATTTAGGAATCTAAAAAGAAAATCTCTAAATCAAGAGGACAAATCTAAAAAACAAACCATCCCTGCACATTCTGATGATATTCCAATAAAATCAACTCCCATCATAAAATAACCTTTAGTGTTTGTTCAAACACCACCTTTTCCTGAAAGATTGAAAAATGATAAATGGGTAGATTTTTTTTTTTTTATTCCTTGATTATGATATGATAGATGAACTAAAGAATGTTTGCATAAAAATTCTTTTGTTACAAGCTATCAAAGAAATACCAATATTCACAAAGACAATTAGGGAGTTAAGTATTAAAAGACAAGCAAGAAAGAGAAGAGAAGTCAAAAGAATTCAGTTAGTTGGAAAATTGCAGATATCATGATGGGAAAAAATACAATTCAGAAATACCTTGATCCAGGAAGTCCCATTGTGAAAACACATATCAATGGTGTTGAAATTCCAAATACACTGATTGATTTAGGAGAAGCTATAAACATCATGAGTAAACCAACTATGAATCAATTGAAACTTCATGATCTTCAATATACACCTATATTATTGCTATTTGAAAATATTAGAAGACATATTTGTATCCTTAGATTCTTGGGAGTATCCTCTTGAATTTATGATTCTAACACCTACGAATAATTTAGGGGGACATTCATTGATTCTAGGAAGACCATGGTTAGCTACAACTGATGCTTTTATAATTTGTAGATCTGGTGATATGTTTATTTCTGATGGAAGTTCAACAAAGAAACTCACATTATATCCTCCTACAAAAACAATAATAGAGGTAGAAAGTCAAAAATGGATAGATGATGATATGATATACGACCAATATTTATTACTTCACAAATAGATGAAGAAGATCAAATTTTGAATTTAATGGAAAACAATGAGCCTTCCTCATATTGTGAATCTAATGAAAGTTTTCAAGAACAATGTAATATTGAATATTTATCATCTCGTCAATTGTCTTTACATTCTATGGAAAAATTTGGTAATTCTTTAATAGAAATCTTTCTAAAAAAAAAAAAAAACACTTTGAATTTCAATAATAATCTGGAAGAATTTCAAAAGAAAGAACTAATAAAAATATTACAAGAACATTCCTCTACTTATGCATGGGAATACACTGACATGAAATGAATTGATCCCAATACTCGCATACATCATATCCACATTGAAGATAATGAGAAACCAATCCGACAACCTCAGAGAAGAATGAACCCAAATTTAAGGGAAATTGTTAAGAAGGAATTACAAAAATGGTTAAATGTGAATTTCATTTATCTAATATTAGATAGTGAGTGGGTTTCACCAATGGTAATTATTCCTAAAAATAATGGAAAATGGAGAGTATGCATTGACTATAGGGAATTGAATAAAACTACTTTAAAATATCATTTTCCACTTCCTTTTATAGATACAGTTTTAGATATATTGGCAGGAAAGAAATATTTCTCATTCTTGGATGGTTTTATTGGATATAACCAGATCCAAGTAGCTCCAGAAGATCAAGATAAAACCACTTTTACCTGTCCATGGGGAACCTATGACTACTGAGTACTTCCTTTTGGGTTATGTAATGCACCTGCAACATTCCAAAGGGCAATTTTAGGCATTTTCTCTGATCTAATTCATGATTGTATGGAAGTTTATATGGATGATTTTATTGTCTATGGAATTTCTTTTGAAGAAGCTCTTAAAAATTTGGAAAAATTTATCATTATATGTAAAGAAGAAAATTTCTCATTAAGCCATGAAAATGTTTTATGATGTTTACTGAGGGAATTGTGTTAGGACACCATATTTTAGGGAATGGAATTAGAGTGGATACATCTAAAGTTGAAGTTATTTATAAGTTATCAATTCCAACTTGTCAAAGAGATGTTAGAAGTTTTCTTGGATTTACTGGTTACTATAGAAGATTCATAGAAAAATTTACAAAAATTGCCTCTCCACTTTTCAAATTGCTCGAAAAAGATTGTGAATTCATGTCGAATTTTGGTTGACAAAAAGCTTTTGAAACATTGAAGGAAAATATTTTTGAAGCACCCATTCTAAGAGGACCAAATTGGAAACTATCTTTTCACATTTCGACTGATGCTTTAGATACAACATTAGGAATTGTATTAGGACAAAAGGATTTAACTCTTTATGCCATTTACTACACCAGTAAAACATTGACTCCTGCAACGTTAAATTACACTGTAACAGAAAAGGAATTTTTAGCTGTTGTCCATGCCACAATAAATTCAGACATTACATCACTGGTTATGAAAAATTTGTACATACAAATGATTATGCAATTAGATATTTAATGAATAAACCAATCACTAATGACAGAATTACAAGATGGTTATTGTTGTTACAAGAATTCAATATTACTATTTTGGATCGACATGGAAAACAAAATACAGTTGTTGATTTTTTATCTAGGATTCAAAATGACAATAACGATGTACATGTAGAAGATAATTTTCCAGATGAATATATTTTTGCAGTATCTATTGAATCTCCTTGGTTTGCACATATTGCTAATTATTTGGCTATAGGGAAGTTACCTATATTTTTCTCCTTGAGAGAAAAGAAAGATTATTCAGACAAGTGCATCTTATTCATGGATAAATGAAGAGCTATACAAAACATGACCTAATTTAATCATTCAAATATGTGTCAGAGAAGATGAAGTACCAGAGATATTAAAGGCTTGTCATGATGAACCATGTGGAGGAAATTTCTCTTACAAAATAACTACTTACAAAGTCCTTCTCTTAGGATATTTTTGGCCTTCCCTTTTTAAGGATGCCAGTTGTCAGAGAATGAGAAAGCTTGTTCCTTTAGATGAAATGCCTTTACAACCTCAGGTATTCATTGAAAATTTCAAGAAAAGGGCTTTGGATTTTCTTGGTCCAATTAATCCACCATCAAGACAAAAAACATACATTCTTGTTTGTACTGATTATGTTACAAAATGGGTAGAAGCTACAACACTTCCTTTTGCTACTGAAAATGTTGCAATTTCATTTCTTCTCGAGGATATTTTTACCTATTTTGGTGTCCCATGGGAAATTGTGACATATCAAGGTACTCAATTTACATCCAAGTTGGTACAGAAGATAATGAAGGAATATAAAATCAAACATCAAAAGTCCACTCCATATCATTCATAAGCAAATGGACAGGTGGAATCCACCAATAAAGTAATTGAAGCATATATTACCAAGATTGTGGTTGTGCATTTTCATAGAAGAGATTGGGGCAAAAGCTTCCAGAAGCTTTATGGGCATACCGTACCACATGGAGAAACACTACATGACATACTCCCTTTGAACTTGTTTATGGGAAGCAAGTCCTATTTCCTATTGAGTTCCAGGTAAAGACCTTCAAGACAACAGTCAAATTGGGTCTTGAACTATTTGAAGCACAAAAACAAAGGATGGAGCAACTGAATGAAATTGATGAGATGAGACAAGATGTTATTCAAAGAATTGACATAGTTAAACAACAAAGATCTAGATGGCATGACAAGTTCATAAAATAAATGAAATTTCAGCCAGGAGATTGGGCATTACTTTTTGACTCAAACTTTAAATATTTTCAGGGAAAATTTCAAACTCATTGGCTTGGGCCTTATGAGATTGAAACCGTCTTTAATAATGGTGCAATCAGGATTAGAACCATTGATGAAGAAAAAGTGACCTTCCTTGTAAATGGTCATCGATTGAGAATTTATCACAAACCATTTACAAGGGAGAAGTTTTCTAAACATCTGCAAGACAATATTGATTTGAAGGTGGTTAGGAAGGATTCTCCTTCCTCTCCAATTTGACTCACAAAAAACTTTTGTTTTCTAAAAAAAATTAAAATTAAAATTATATATATAATATATATATTATAATATATATAATATATAATATATATATATATTAAATATAAATATATATATATATAAACATGAAAACCAACACTGTTGGCATGTTTATACAGAAAATATAGGATGAAAACCAAGTAGTCTTGGCACCCTAGATTTTCTTTTTAAACCTTGTTCTAATCCCATTTTCTTTGTAACAATCTTTTTATTTTCAAAATAAGAAGCTATATAATTATTGAGAATCTGCATCTTTAACAAAATTCTGCAGTTGATATTAGCAGGAATCAACTAGGACAATTGAAGATCTTGGCATATGAAGAAGATGATCAAGATTGAAGTTGAAGGCATCAAAGAATAGCCTACAAAGATCAATCAAAACATCAGAATCATGAATCTAAAGGTATGTAAATATTAGATTAAATAATAAAGATAAGAAACATTAGATTTTGAAATAAAATAGACGTTGCTACCGCCACTCAAAGTAATCATTACTATTCCAACTTCCGATTTAACCATAAATACTTTGTCTTGTCAACGAAGTTGGACATAAGCCCATTCACCACTCATCATTGCACATATACTCCACTCCATAAACCCTATTCGATTGATAATTCCACCCTCATTCATACTCTGCTTTCCCGAAACTCTTTTCACTTTATTCCATTGACAATTTCTCTCATTCATACTTTGTTTTCCGAAGCCATTTTTGCTCCATAACCTTGTCAAAAGAAGCAGTTGAAAATTAAGACTTCTTCAACATGCGGGTTATTGTGAGGATAGAGCCAGATGGGAAGAATTTCATGTAGGGTTATCCACAAGTTAGACAGATGTTACAGTAGGCACAATGGTTGGAGTTTATAGAGAAAATTAACGGCTATGACAAAGAAGTTACAAAGTCCTTTGCTTGAGCATTTGAAGGAGTTGAGGCAGAAATTGGAGATGTGAAGATAGTATTGACATAATATTTCATATAAAAAGTAACTGGGCTACCTAGGGTTAGTGAAAGGTGGTTCAAGAACAAAGGAATTGAAGGAAGTGAATGGAAAACATTTCTCAAAAACCCAGGTATGGACACTTCAGTCTTTAAGAAAGGCATGTTGAAAATGCAACAAGATGATGGAGCTTAGTGAAAAGAAGTCGCCTTCACTAAGTGTGCCCGCATACTATTTTTGGCGCAAAGTCTATTTTTAGACATATGGATCATGGTCTATGAGTTGCATGATGCTATTTGTGGATGATTTGTCATGTTGGTAAAAATATATGGACTTCTATTTTTAGACATATGGGTGGAGTCTATTTTTAGACTGCCAGTCTAAATATAGAACAGTCAAATATTATTAGCTCTTAATAATATTTAGACTATAAACATTATCTTATCCTCTTG
>APFE031750072.1:46285-62784 GCA_000404065.3 Pinus taeda
GAATTAGTTATTAATTAATTCACTAATTATTAACTCATAAATCAACTAAAGAATACATCAGTTAACTCAGTGCATGGACAGTTCAGTGGAGACAAGTGTTAGAGGTGAGTGAAAGGGAAAGACAGTGGTCAGTTGTGGCTATAGTTGTGCATGAGATTTGCACAATCAGTGGATTGAGATTGCTAATGAGGATTGTGTAGTGAAACACAAGGGAAATACGAGTTTGGATCAGCCATTCTCATCTATTCTCATGCAGGATTGGGCAGTGGAGGCAGGAAAGCAGTGGAGGAGATTTGAACCTGTGATTGATTCAGATCTGAGCTAGTTTGTGTGTAACAGGTGGAGATAGTACTGAGTACTTGCGAGGAGTATTGTATTATGTATTGTTACATGTTCTCAATCAATATAATATACAGATTTTTGGGGGTTTTCAATTGCATGCTTTCCCCGGTACATACTGTGTTGATATGTGTGATTGATGCTTCAATGTGCACATGCGATTGTTTCTTAATTCCGCAAAATTTATGATCAATGGTAGAGGAGGTTATGTATTATGCATGCATTCTGCAATAGTGTATAATCAGGATAATCTTTGTGAATAAGTGTCATATTATTCAAAATTTATACAAGGCATCCCAAGTACAACTCTTAAAAACAAATGGAGAAATTTACTGTTGGTCATTCAGAAATTTATTACTTGTGAAGGTAGGTTTGGTAATATGTTTTTCTATCATGTACACTTGATGGTGCATTTCCTTGAGGGGAATGAAATTAATTTGCCTTATTTCTTACTCAATAGTCTGAATAAAATTACCAATAACACTAAGATAAAAATACAATATATTGAGAATACCGTGCATCATCACAGTTTAATAAAAATGTTGATTGAAGCCCACCTCAAAAGTATAGGTGATGATTGGGAAAGTTTCTTAGTCATAAACCACTTTAAAGAGGTAAAATAGGAAGAACCCAACAACAAAGCAATTAGAAGTAGAAGACGATTATCTATAAACCCTAATGATGACCTACCTCCACAACAAGATCAACCCTCAGAAGGTGAAACCCCCCTTTGAGATGTATTAGAGAATATCAAAAAGAAAAATGTTAGAATAAAGGAAGCCAGTGATAAGAAAGAAAGCACACCCAAAAGAAAAACAGAGGAAACAAAGAAAGTGAAGATAGAACACAGGAAAATTCAAAACCAAATTCCTCTTACTAAAACCTAATCCACTGTAAGGAGGAGTGCAAGATTCAATAAAACAATGAAGTAAACATCTTGACATTCCACATAATTTTGCAATCTAGAGGAAGAGGAAGAGCCAAGGGCTCCATCACCAACCATTTTGTCACCAATTTCTAGTCCAACAAGAAGAACACTCGAAATTTACTCAGTCCAACAGGAAACATATTCTTATATAGAATCTTGGAGAAGAGAGCTACATAAAAGGCCACTGCACCCTCCTCAAATTAGGAAAAATAAATTCATTCTGATAGTCCACACGAACCTCCAATTATAAATACTCTCAAACAAGAGATTTATGAATTAGGGACACTAAACAAGCACTTAAAACATGAGCATGAAACATTAAAAGTGCATAATGAAATATAGAGAACCAAGAATGAAAACAATCTCTTCCATCTTGGTCTATGGTACGAAAAGAATAAGACACTGAAAGAAAAGAACAAATCCCTTAAGAGAAAAGTCACAAGTCTGAAGTATAAGATTTTGATGAAGAAATAGAGAATGGTAGTCACCAAGAGGAAAGCAAGGCAAATGAATCTAGATGTTGTGGCTCAAGTATATGAAGAAGTTTAGTAATAGGAAGGGTTCATCAATTTTGAATTTTTGCATGAGGACATGCAATGACTTCCATCTGGGGCAATGTTGAACCTCATAATTGCTTCTTTTTGACACCTTTTTTCACCATATCTATTTCCTTTTGATATTCATAATAACACATTGGGTATCAAGTTACAGGAATTATGAAATGGTAGGTATACAATTGTATTTTATTTCATAAAATGATAATGTTATTTATTATTTAGTTTAATGTTTGCTTCAACTACCAAATTACAATGATTTTGAAGCTAATACATGATTTTGTAGCCAAGTCCATGGTTTGACAGGTTCCAAGGTGCCAGCTACGAAGCGAAATATATGGGTAGGTGGAAATTGATGCACTCAATGATTTCCTCCTACTCTCATGAGCCAGATCGAGGGAAATAGGTCCTAGTAATGAGGTCAAATGCGAAGTCAACCTCTGTGATTTATGCCTCGTGATTTGCATTGATAATAGAAAATCAACAGCGAATTATGTGATTTTATATTTTCAAGTTAAATTTAGTTTCTATAGATAGGGATTAGGCATATAGCTCTAAACAATTAATTTCCATGAGCTCTATAAATATGCCTCTCGGCAGAAATGAAAACAATGATAGTAAGGACGCGACAATGAGACTGAAACTCTGTTATTTGATACTTTGTTTTTAGAGAATCATTTCAATTTCTCAGTAAATATCCATGCAAAGTTAAGTGCTTGATCGATAACGTAGTGATTGCTTGCTTCTCCTGGAGGGCCCCCTCAAGATAGTAAGGATTTCTATTTTATTTTAGCAGTTAAAAATTAGTTTGATATTTTCCATAGATTTCTGTTTATTCGATTGAGTATTTACATTTTCGATTTCTTTCAGATTTAAGTCGATATAATTAATAATTATACTAATATTTCTATTGTTCAAAGATTTTGGATGCACATGGATAGAGCATAACAACAGTGACATAGTTTTACATTTCAATTAAATAGACAAAACTTTATCTTTCGTCTAGACAATAGATTTATTTGCAGAATTGAATGTTAAATTTCAACCATGTGCGATCTTTAATTTAAGCAGGTGTAAGTGTGTTTAAGCAGGATTTTGTTTCATTTTATTTTTATGTAAGTGCGATTTCTATTTATACAAATGTGTGATGAGATTAATAGTAGTTTTCATTCCTGCAAATGAGTGTGTATATAATCTTTATTTATGCAAAGTGTGGGATTAATTTTCATTTATGTCAAGTGTGAGATTGATTTACATTTCTGTTGAAGTGTGATATTTTTATTTCAAAGAAAAGTGTGGAATTTTATAAGTAAAAGTAGTTTTGTGAGAGTGTGATCATCATTGTGTTGGCATTATGATGTATGTGTTGTACTTGATGGAAACCGACTTGTAGTAGAACAACTCACCTGTATATGGTAACTATATGAATCTATAGAAGAGATATCGGATGTGACATAATGCATGATAATAGTGTTTACAAATGTGATGAAATGCAGGGCAGCTTCAAGGAATTAGTTTAGAATTCAACTCACTCAGATGAAAGTATAGCAGGAAAACAACAAATAATTATAGATCACTCTTCAAAGAATGAAGAAAAAGAGGTATACGCAGGTTCACCATTGACCAAGCTGTGTATACACATAGGTTCACTGTATACAAGCCGCATATACGTACACACGCTCTTTCACAGAAGGAAAAGCGCGTAAACCTTGGAAAACTAAATTTTTGGTCCGAAGTATTTGGACCATGGTATTGGTCCAAGTTATCTAGTTCGAGGCATTGAACCCAGGTATTTGGTCCAAGGTATTGGTCCTAAGTGGTTTTGGTCCATAGCATTTAAAAAGGCCTAAGACTATAAAAGGAGGAGAAGATCATTAGGCCAAGGTGTGGAAGTATCGAATATCTAATGAAGTGTGAGATCTAATATGCAAGTTATTGGCTTATGGTGTTGTGCTTGATCTAAACCAAGGATGAACCTTAGCATGATGAAGGATAAGATCTAATGATGTATCAGGATCTCAAGGCTTGAAGTAAATTATGTTTATGTGGTTCGATTATTTATCTGAATAACTAGCGCATAGTATAGTCTATAAATATGATGATCTGGGTATGACTGAAGTCTGGAATAGTTGTAATATTTAAATCATCATTTACAGATATGTACGCAAGTTCACTTTAGAAAAAGAGCGTATACACGCTGGTTCTGTATATCAAAGCAGCATATACATCATAAATTTGATCTGCAGATCTGTACGCTGGTTCGCCTTGAGGAAAGTGTGTATGCACACAGGTTTGACACATGCAAGTAGCGTATACCTTATAAAATATGTTTTAGTTTCTTATGTTTGCTGTTGCAGTGTTCTGGGTTCTGGCTTGGGTTCTCGTTACTGTATTCTGGTGACAGCATTCTGAATGATCAGATGGATGGAGTGATTGATTGATTAAGTTGTGGTTGGTTCAAAAAGGAGATTAGTTGATGCAGATATATTTGAAGATTGATGTTGTCGATGGATCCAGTCTGAAAATTTATGAAACGTGGTCCCTGGAAGAAAATAGAAGGTTGTATACTTCTGTAGGCCGACACCTACGTAGTAGTAAACATATCAGCTAGTACAAGAGCTAGGGGGTTGTAGCTTCCTTCTAGTAGAAGTTGGAGAACGAGAGAAGGTTATAGCCTTCTGCAGGTAGAATCCTGTGTACTGGTATAAGACTGCACCAGTACAAAAATTGTAAATAGAATTCTCTTATTATTAAAAGAATACAGAAATGATTGCAGCAGGTGGTTTTCACCCACATTGGGTTTCCACCTTATATCTTGGTGTTCATGTGTGTTTCTTGTGTGTGACGGTCTGTTATGTTTTTATTGCACCTGGTTACTGTTTATATGGTTAATGAAGTTTTGATGCACTGATTAAATATCAACATACGATGAATTAACTGAATCATAAGTTTACTGGATATGCGTTAGTTGCCTTAAACACAGTTGCGTGTACACGCGAGTTCCATTAACTCAAGTAGCGTATATAAATCTGATTATGGAAATAAAAAATTATTGACTTGCTAATACTGATTCACCCGCCCCCTCTCAGTATTATTTCCAACAATTGGTATCAGAGCAGGTCCTTCAGAAGAAGCTTGATCGCTTGAAGGAAGATCCATCATCATGAGTAATCAAGAAAGTTAGGGATCCATTAGACCACCAATCTTTGTTGGGTGCAACTTTGTTTATTGGAAGGTAAGAACCACAACCTATCTTCAATCTCTTGGAACAGATGTCTGGGAAATCATGGAAGGAGGATATACATTTCCACCAGCAATTCCTACAGATACAACAGGTAAAAAACAATATGAAACCAATGCCAAGGCTGTCAATACATTAATGGGAAGCCTGTCACAATTAGAGTTTGTCAAAGTTATGCAGCTCAAATCAGCCAAGAAATATGGGACAAAATCGTTCTAAGCTACGAAGGAGACTCTGAGGTAAAACATGCTAAACTGCAAACTCTCAGAATTCAATATGAAACTCTCAAGATGCGCAATGATGAAAGTATAGCTAGTTACTTCTTATGTACAGATGAGATTGTTAATTGAATGAAGAATCTGGGTGAAGAGATAAAGGAAGTTACCTTAGTTGAAAATTTTTTAAGATCCTTATTTGCTAAATTTGAATCAAACGTATCTGCCACAGAAGAAAAGCAGGATCTGCAAACTATTACTATGACATAGCTTCACAGAATCTTAATTGCCTTTGAGATGAGAAAAGGAGGTCCATCAAATATGAGAGAAGTCACATTTAAAGCTTTAGCAAAAGGAAAAGAAGAACTTAATGAATCAGGACATATTTCAGAAGAAGAGGAAGCAAACTTTGTCAGGAAGCTTCAACGAGGTTCCAGAAGATTCAGAGATAAACTACCTTTCGAATGTTTTGCTTGTGGTAGAGTCGGTCATTATGTTTCCAAATGTCCTCATAAAGATAAATATGATAAGGGAAGGAATCTGCAAAATGGAATAGAAAACAAAGTGTAAGTAAAAAGAGTTGCTATACTCATGAAGATAGCGATGGTTTATCAAATAGTGATGAATTTGAAAATAGTAATGATTATAGACTTTTGATGGATTATGAAGATGATGATTTTTTGGATGCTTTAGATGAAGATGATCTTTATGAAGAAATATCTAAACTCAAAATCTGTTTAGAGGAAAAGAATATGATTATAGATACCTTGACATACCATTTGTTGAAAGAGAAAAACACAATGAAAAGCTAGAATGTGAAATTGTGGGTCTAAGAAAGGATCTCGAGAAAACAAAAGCTCTCGATCTTAGATTTGCTAAATGATCAGAAACCTTAAATGAAATTATCAAAGTGCAACACTCTCCTCTGATAAAGACATGTCTTGGATATACTGAAGAAACATCTCAATCACAGAAGCCGTCAACCTCCACTAAAAGCTATCTTGATGCAGCAAAGAGTAGTGAACAGTTTGGCAACCGTCAGCAAAGGCATAAAGCAGATCACCAGGTGAATCAGGCTCAATTTACTTCAAGGATGAACAAAAGCCAAAATCAACCTTAGGTAAATTGTACTCAATATTCTTCAAAGATAAATATCAGTAGAAACTACAATCAACAGGTTAGTAGATTTGATAATCGCAGGAACTTATTTAATGGTCAATATTTCTCATGTCATAATTTTTGACACAAAGCTACTCAATGTGTTGCTTACAAAAATATCATGACTAGAGAAGCACGAAATCAAAGGAATGTGACAGGGATCAATAGAAGTTCCTATAATAACTTTTCTCTTCTTGAAAATGAAATAGAATTCTCAATATGTAACAACTTTGGCCATGAAGAATCTAAATGCAGGAGTAAGTTTCGGCAAGTAGCTCAAAAGGAGAAAACTCCATTAAATACCAAAATATGGAGAAAGTAAGAACCGCAAACATAAATATGTGGTATAGCCTTGTATACAGAAGGACAATAAAACCAGTGGTACATTGACAGTGGATTCTCAGAACACATGACAGGAGACAAAGAAAAACTACACTCATATAATGCCTTAGAAAAGGAAAAGAGTGTCTCATTTGGAAACGACACTCCTGCTGTCATAAAAGGTAAAGGCTCTGTTTTCTTGAAAGCAAAAGTTAAAGCTGGGAATGTTATGTATGTTGATGGCTTAAAACATAACCTATTGAGTGTGAGTCAAATGTGTGATCAAGGAAATGAAGTAGTGTTTCAATCAAATGGATGTGTTGTTCATGAGCTTGATACAGGAGAAACCGTGATCAAAGGGACAAGAACTCCAAACAACCTGTACATACTCAAGGGAGGACAACAACAATGCTATCTAAGCAAAAATTATGAAAAATGGCTATGGCACAGAAGATTGGGACATCTAAGCTTTTCTCAAATAAGAAAAGCATGCAGATTCTAGGTTGTTCGTGATCTCCCAGATATCAACATTCCTAAAAATACTATATGTAAATCATGTCAATTCGGTAAGAAAACTAGATCTCACTTCATCGAAAAGGAAGGGTCAACTAGTAAGCCTCTTGAACTTGTTCATACTGATTTATGTGGACCATCAAGGAAAAAGTCACCTCGTGGAGAAGAATACTTTATATTATTCATTGATGATTTTTCCAGAATGTGTTGGATAGGTTTTCTAAAGTATAAAGATGAAGCATTTGAAAAGTTCAAGGCCTTCAAAGCTTTAGTTGAAAATGAATCAGATCACAAAATCAAATGCCTCAGATCTGATCGAGGAGGGGAATTTACCTCAGATGAGTTCTTTGACTTTTGTGAACAACATGGAATTAAAAGGTAGTTCTCCACCGCAAGGACTCCTCAACAAAATGGAATGGTAGAAAGGATGAACAAAACTATCCAACAAATGGCTCATGCTATGCTAGATGAATCTGAAACTCCTGCAACCTTCTTGGGTGAAGCTACATTCACTGCCGTCACCATTTTCAACCAAGAAAATGTTCGGGTAAACAACACTCAAACTCCACATGAACTTTGGTATGGTAAGACTCCTACTGTAAAATACTTCAAAGTTTTTGGAAGCAAATGTTACATAAAAAGGACTGATGAAAAACTTGGTAAGTTTGAACCTAGGGCAGATGAAGGTATTCTTCTTGGCTACTCTTCCCGAAGCAAAGGATATAAATATTACAATAAAAGACTTGGGAAAATTATTGAAAGTATTGATGTTGTGGTTGATGAAGCATGTAAAAATCCAAAACAGATAAAAAGCGAAGATTATGACAATGAAGAAGATGAGGATCATTTTCCCACATCAAATCACACTGATTCTGAAGAAGTAACCAATGAAGCACTAGAAGAAGAGAAAACGATAGAAGAAAAGACTCTGTCCAGGTATGTCCAGAAAAATCATCCAGAAACTCAAATTTTAGGGGAAAAAGGGGTAGGTGTGCAGACTAGAAGAACCATTGCCGAAGCTTCAAGCTATCTAATGTTACTATCTTCCACTGAACCTCAAAATGTAAATGAAGCATCCAAAGATGAATGTTGGGTCAAGGCCATGAATGAAGAATTTGAGCAAATAAAAAAGAATAATAATTGGGAATTAGTTCCTAGACCTCATGATAAGAATATTATAGGAACTAAATGGATATTCAAAAACAAACTGAATGAAAATGGAGAAGTTGTTAGAAACAAGGCCAAACTTGTTTGTAAAGGATTGCTCAACAAGAAGGTATATATTTGGAAGAAACTTTTTCACTTGTTGCTAGACTTGAAGCCATAAGAATGTTTCTTTCTCTTTCTAGTTTTCAGAAATTCAAAGTATACCAATGGATGTAAAATCTGCCTTTCTTAATGGAGGCTTAGAAGAAGAAGTCTATATTGAACAACCAGAAGGATTCATTCTTGGAAATGATGCAACACTTGTATGCAAACTCAGAAAATATCTCTATGGTCTAAAACAGGCTCCAAGGGCATGGTATTACCGTCTTGACAAATATCTCCACCAATAGGGTTTTTCAAAGGGGTCAGCAGATAACAATCTATATGCAAAGATGGACACTGGTAAATTGCTAATAATTGTTGTGTATGTTGATGATATCATTTTTGGTAGCAATGAAGAATCCATGAGTCAGAATTTTTCTTCAATAATGTAGCAAGAAATTGAAATGTCCTTGCTTGGTGAGCTTACCTATTTTTTTGGTCTACAAGTTCAACAAAATAAAGATGGTATTTTTCTCTCACAAACCAAATATCTCAAACAGATATTGAAAAAGTAAGGCATGGAAGATTCTAAACTAGTATGTACTCCTATGGTAACAGGATGCAGTCTTAGCTCAAATGATGAATCAACAACAATACATCAACCAACTTACAAATCCATGATTGGTAGTATGCTTTATCTAACAGGTACCTGACCGGACATCGTGCATGCAGTGGGAATAGTTGGAAGATTCCAAGCAAATCCAAAGGAAGCACACCTTTAGGAAGTCAAAAGAATGTTCAAATATCTTCAAGGAACGCAGAACTTTGTCTTATGGTATCCTAGAGATACAATCTTACACTTCATGCATAAACAGATGCAGATTGGACAGGAAGTGTTGATGACAGAAAAAGCACTAGTGGTCATGCATTCTATATGGGTTCTAGGTTAGTGTCTTGGTTCAACAAGAAAAAAATCTCAATTGCATTATCTACAGCTGAAGCAGAATACGTGGTTGCTGCATCTTGCTGCACACAACTACTTTGGATGATGCAAACCTTGCAAAACATTAAGATCACATGTACTTCACCCATCTCCATTCTTTGTGATAATACAAGTGCCATCAATATTTCAAAGAATCCAGTCATGCACTCCAAGACCAAGCACATACCTATCAAATATCATTTCCTACGTGAACAAGTGCTTGAACAAAAGGTTAAATTGGAGTATGTTCCCTCTAAAGAATAGGTTGTTGATATATTCACTAAACCACTACCCAGAGAGACATTTGAATATCTCAGACAAAAGCTGGGAGTAGTTTCTGCATCATCCTGTTGTTAAATCCTATTTTTCAGAGAAAGGTGGTTATACGCGAGTTTCATGAAGCATAGTCACGTACATACGTGAGTTTCTGTGAGCACAATCGCGTATATGTTGGTTTAAAGAAAAGCAGTAGGCCAGACTCAGGAAAAAGGGGTCTGCTATGGTTCTGCCAATTATCTACTATGTTGATGTTAACATGTGGAAATATATTGGTCCTCATAAAGTTGTTGATAACTTGATGTATATCTGATTGATGATGATACTTTGATATCTCTTACTCACATATGCAATGATCAGATCTGACAGTGAACATGTGGAACTGGTTCAGGGGGAGAACATGGTTGATGATATTTTGAACTAATGATGGACATATACAGGTTGCTGGTCTAGATGTTATTGATAGATGCTGCTGATGGTGCAGATCATATGATAGTTGTTGATGACTATCATGGTCTTGTTTAAGATATTTGGTCTTTGTTATATATGTCATGTATATCTTTTAATGTAATGGTCATGGAAATACCTAATGTGTAACCCCACTATGCACGGGATGGATGATGTAATGTTTCTTCTTTTTGGCACGTATAAACAATTGATATATCCCCACTTGGTTGGGTAAATGAGTCAAATTTGGTATATCCCCACTTGGTTGGGAATTGGATGTATGTATGAGTCATTGGTGGTAGGAAGGTCATTTGTGATGCATGTATAGAGTCATGTTCTTCTTTTAGAACATCTTTTGCAAAATTTGCTTATGCTCAAGGGGAGCATGGACTCGATCATGGGAGCTCAATCAACACACTTCAGCATATCAAAGAATTCAGCATGCACTCAGGGGGAGCATGACCCTTTGCCCTTGATGTCAAAGGGGGAGAGTGACTTGGTGTGGTTTTTGCCATCAAGTCAAAAGGGGGAGATTGTTGGCATTATGATGTATATGTTATACTTGATGGCAACCCACTTGTAGCAGAACAACTCACCTGTATATGGTAACTAGATGAATCTACAGAAGAGATATCAGATGTGACAGAATGCATGATAGTAGTGTTTACATATGTGATGAAATGCAGGGCATCTTCAAGGAATCAGTTCAGAAGGAAACTCACGCAGATGAAAGTATAGCAGGTAAACAACAAATAATTACAGATCAGTCTTCACAAAATGAAGAAAAAGAGGTATACGCAGGTTCACCATTGACCAAGCTGCATATACACGCAGGTTCACTATATACAAGCCGTGTATACATACACATGCTCTTTCATAGAAGGATTGGAAAACTAAATTTTTGGTCCGAAGTATTTGGACCATGGTAATTTGATCCATCGTATTGGTCCAAGGTATTGACCCCAGGTATTTGGTCCAAGGTATTGATCCTAAGTGGTTTTGGTCCATGGTATTGAGAAAGGCCTAAGACTATAAAAGGAGGAGAAGATCATTAGACCAAGGTGTGTAGGTATCGAATATCTAATGAAGTGTGAGATCTAATATGCAGGTTATTGGCTTATGTTGTTGTGCTTGATCTGAACCAAGGATGAACCTTAGCGTTTGATGAAGGATAAGATCTAATGATGTATCAGGATCTCAAGGCTTGAAGTAAATTATATTTATGTGGTTTGATTATTTATCTGAATAACTGGCACATGTTGTAGTCTATAAATATGATAATCTGGGTATGACTGAAGTCTGGAATAATTGTAATGTTTAAATCATCATTTACAGATCTGTACGCAGGTTCACTTCAGAAAAAGAGTGTATACATGCTAGTTTTGTGTATCAAAGCAGTGTATACATCATAAATTTGATTTTCAGATATGTATGTTAGTTCGCCTTGAGGAAAGTGCATATGCATGTAGGTTTGACACATGAAAGTAGCGTATACCTTATAAAATATGTTTTAGTTGCTTCTGTTTGCTGTCACGGTGTTCTGGGTACTGGCTTGGGTTCTGGTTATTGTCTTCTGGTGACAACATTCTGAATGATTAGATGGATGGAGTGATTGATTGATTCAGTTGTGGTTGGTTCAAAAAGGAGATTGGTTGATGCAGATATATTTGAAGATTGATGTTGTTGATGGATCTAGTCTGAAAATTTATGAAACGTGGTCCCTGGAAGAAAAGAGAAGGTTGTAGCCTTCTGTAGGCTGGTACCTACGTACTAGTAAACATATCAGCTAGTACAAGAGCTAGGGGTTTGTAGCTCCCTTCTAGTAGAAGCTAGAGAACAAGAGAAGGTTGTAGCCTTCTGCAGGTAGAAGTGTGCGTACTAGTATAAGACTGCACCAGTACAAAAATTGTAAATAGAATTCTCTTATTATTAAAAGAAGACATAAATGATTGCAGCAAGTGGTTTTCACCCACATTGGGTGACCACCTTATATCTTGGTGTTCATGTGTGTTTCTTATGTGTGATGGTTTGTTCTGTTTTTACTGCGCTTGGTTACTATTTATATGGTTAATGAAATTCTGATGCATTGATTAAAGATCAACATATGATGAATTAACTAAATCATAAGTTTACTAGATATATGTTAGTTTCTTTAAACACAGTTGTGTGTACACGTGAGTTCCATTAACTAAAGTAGCGTATATAAATCTGATTATGGAAATGAAAATTTATTGACTCGCTAATACTGATTCATCCTCCCCCTCCTCTTAGTATTATTTCCAACACATTGTAGAGTTAATATTATTTTTCTAGGAATAAATAATTTAATCATAGAAGAAATGTGCATTTTGATAACTCAATTTAATTTAGAATTTGTGCGAGTAATAAAAGGCTTCTAGCACATACAGTGCACATACACTTCATCAATTTACTAGCCTCCGTTGATAATTCATATAAGTAATTTAAGGTCAATTAAGTTACCAAACATAAGGCTTGATGGATTGAAAAGGAGTAAGTGAGGGAGAAATTCCCTCACTTGTCAATTGATTGATAAATATTTTGGTTGCCCAAAATCTCATTAGTGGGGAGGAATGATCTAGGTGGCTCCAAAAACAGAAGTGGTCTTGAAAAAGCTCCAAAATAAAAGTCATTAGATTAAGGTGAAACTAGAACCAGATCATAGTGCTAGTCATCTTGATTCCAATGGTGTGAACAACACTAAAATCCGAGTTCATATGCTCAAGATACTCACCGTCAAAGTTCTAGTCAAACTAGGCCAAGTGGCAGTCACTAATGAGGCAACAATTTGGCAAAGTTTCGGTGCACAAAATTTGGTGGTCGGAATGGGCGAATTTGTCACCTCTTTAATTTGTCCAGTAACCCTTAAAAACTTCCAACGATATTTTCACATTTATTATTAAAAAAAAATGGGGTGGTGAGCTGCCAACCCCCAACGACATTGTATTAATATATATGAATAAAAAAATGTGGTTGGTGGGTGGTCAAACCCTGCCATCCCATAAAACCCAAATATATATATTATGTTTTAAATGATGGTTGGGTCGTAGACTCTGCCAACGATAACTATCATAAGGGGTCGATGGGGTTTAAACCGACCCAGCCCAGTGGGCAAGCTCGCCAACCGGGTGACCCTGTCACCATATAAAACCAACTGTGCACCAAAAATGATATGGAGGAGCCAAAAACAGAGGTCTGCAGTTTGGTACTCAGGACCTCCTAACCAACAATGCTTTAATTTATCACCACTAGCCAACAGGTCCTTAGGCCTTTGTTGGAAGGTCTACCACCCCTTCATTACTTAAACCTTCAACAATCGCTCATTTGAATGATGGAGAGTGGAGCATATGTTCGGCCATTGGAACCAAAAGCAGGTATAGGAGGGCGAAACCCTGAGAGGGGGATCTTTTTTGATGTTAAGAATATTCCTTTGGGGTCCAGAAGTGCCAGTGTCAGAAAGTGGTCAACTTTATAGTCGTTTGACATGATTTCATGCCATGAATCCAAAGGTGATGCATGTTTCTGCATCTGAGCTTTTCATTTTTTGTCCATGACATAAATTGGAGATATAAGGGTCATTTATGTAAAGTTGATTGTAATTCATTTTTGCTTTCATTTAATGAAATAGGCCCCCCCACTTTGAGTAGGGCCCAGAGACGTAGCCTACATTGGGTGAAGTCCGTAATCAAATAATTTTGTGCCTTTGATATCATGGTTACTTTATGATTTCCACTTATTTTTCATGTGTTAAGTTACTTGGTTACATGCTCTTTTATATGGAATTTTGTATATCATCCTTGAAGTAAAAGATTTGGATCACACATAATATAGAAGAGTTGTAGTAGAGATTGAATGGTGAAATCAGTAAAGTGAAACATGAGTTACAACTTATAAATCAACAGAAGAATTTTCAATTGACCAAGCTTCAATAAAAATTACAAGAAACAAAAAACACTATAATTGATCTTGAGAAGTTCAAACAAGAAGCCTTTGACACTAATTAACAACTCCTTCATGCATAAGAGTAGTTCTGTAAAAGCTTACTTCCTTCTCAAGGACATTAGTGTGTTGCAATTTTTTTACTCAATTATATGATTGACAAGGAGACAAAGTATGAATAAGTTGATGACCAAATAACTAAATTTCTAATCTAGAAGAATGTTGAGAAAATAATTGCCTCGAATTAGTGTATTGCAAAAGAAAACAATCTTAAAAGCCTTGAGGACTCACCTTCGTAGTTCAAAATAAATTATTAAAATTGCACAAAAAATTTGTTCCTTGTTGATGCAATCTATAATACAGGTGATCAAAGATACATAGATTGAATCAGACATATCATAAGATAAGCCACTAGAGGCTAGTTCACTGAGAAAGAAGATGTAGGAACACATGTAGGAGCAACGAGATAAGATTCAATACATTCCAAGATTTAACTTGAATGTTATATAGAGCTTGGTCAAACCTCAAAGTTATTTTATTATGACCAAATTAGTCATTGGAAAAATTGTATGAGGACTTCCAGTCATAGAAGCACATGTATTCAAGTTCCATGTAAATATTCAGCGCGAACCTCCTACACAACTTGCACAACTTTTAGAGATTTACTCTAAATGGTAATTGTCTATTGAAGCCTATGTATGCATTGCTCTAACAGGCTGAAGCCTTATTTTATCTTGAATAAAAAAAAAACTTTTAATTTTCTATTTTTTTCCTTTTAAGTTGTTAAGTCCGAGTAACTTGGAAATGATCTTTACCCTTCATTTTGTAATATTATTTAAACAATAGTTCAGCCCCGAGTTAGTGGTTCTGAATTTCGCTATGAAAGAATATTGTGCACTATTGTAAGGTTCATATTTTCTTAATATATTTTTGGACCACTGCGATTTCATGCATTTACGAGATTAAGCAATCATGATATTGTTATTTTAATTTTCTTATTTGTTTTTGTTTGAAATTGATATAAATATTTCTCCTTTATGGTTTAGATAGTGAATGATTGAAATTAGTTACTATTGGATAATTACTTTTATCAGTATTAAGAAATTAAAGTCAGAATCTATGTGTGAACATAGTGAATGAATAAAGTTCATTTAACTATTTAAATGAATTATTGCCTTATTTATAGTTTATCTATTTCAATCAATAAATATATAGATCTGTATCTCATGTTTGTTGTTCTTCTTTTTGTTTCACACACACCAAATAATTTATATATTATATTATATATATATATATATATAAAAAGATGGAAATAGTTTTAGATTAATTTTATTTGTATCATTTTCATTAGGTTGTAATTATAATTTATTTTATATTATTTCCTTTTAAACAAATTTAATTCTTTTTTCCATTGCAATAAGTCTCCATTCGTTGGAGCAAGTTTTCTTAGTGGCAAATGGGCCCATATCCTGGTTGAAATCACTATCTCAAGCAAAAAAGGATCTAATTGGGATCTCGACTAGGCAATTTCTCAAATGTTGATCTAGTCTATTTTGTCCATCAACTGGAGGTTATCTCAACTTGTTTTCATTTCGAGAAGAATGATGGGACATAATGCCAAAAAATGTTCAATGAATCGTAAAGTATAATTCAGGACCACGAGATAACTGCCATGGATGTTGCTGTGAAAATGAGCAACTGAAGGAGGTGCGAGGAACGAAACATTGTTTAAATTAGGAATTAGAAGAATTGTAGCTAATGGAGATATAGTAGAATCAAAATTAAAATTACATAGGATAAGGCAAAGAACATGCACAATATGAAGGATTAGCTATCCGAGAAAATAATGAAATAATTGAAAGTAAAACGATAGAAGTTGTATGAAAAGAAAATGATAGCAATTCATGTTTTGGGATAATAGAGGGAAAGAAAGCTACATCAAGTAGAGAAATTCTAGGAAGTTTCTATTGAGAAAGAAGATAGTCTTCAAGATAATTTACAGCCAAAGATAGACTTAGTGTGATAGTGAGAGAAAATAATGATTGAATGAGATGACAACATTGGTGGTTATCCATGATTGTTATCTTAAAATGAAATAATTATAATTTGCAATGAACTTAGAGTGTGTCATTTTAATATTCATCATGCATTGAATACTTGTTGGAGTGACATGATAGATTAATTTGTGAATCCATTTAATGGGAGAGGCTCTTGACAATAGGAGTAGGTTGTTAGATAAAAATGCATTCATAATTTTTTTTTGGATTGAAGGTTAAGCTCATATGTTTGAAGGAACATGTTGGTAGCATTTTGATAGTGG
>APFE031750073.1:0-25528 GCA_000404065.3 Pinus taeda
CCATAGCACAATCTTGGGTCACTGTTCGAGGTTCCTCAATATTTTATGCTCCCGTGCATGCTCCTCCGCACCCACCGGTCCTTAAAGCTCTTGACTCTGACAGTGTTGGGTTCTTTTGATCCATTTATAATGAGAATTGCCATAGCACAATCTTGGCTCACTGTTCGACGTTCCTCGATATTTTATGCTCCTCCGCACCCACCGGTCCTTCTTAAACCTCTTGACTCTGACAGTGTTGGGTTCTTTTGATCCATTTATAATGAGAATTGCCATAGCACAATCTTGGCTCACTGTTCGAGGTTCCTCAATATTTTATGCTCCCGTGCATGCTCCTCCGCACCCACCGGTCCTTAAAGCTCTTGACTCTGACAGTGTTGGGTTCTTTTGATCCATTTATAATGAGAATTGCCATAGCACAATCTTGGCTCACTGTTCGACGTTCCTCGATATTTTATGCTCCTCCGCACCCACCGGTCCTTCTTAAACCTCTTGACTCTGACAGTGTTGGGTTCTTTTGATCCATTTATAATGAGAATTGCCATAGCACAATCTTGGCTCACTGTTCGAGGTTCCTCCTTTATCACGGTTGGGGATCGGGATATCCTCGGTTCTCTTTGCAAACCTCCACTTCCGGGATTGATATGCGATTTGAACTGGCAAACTTCAAAAACTTTTAGTCTCCTGCGCATAACTGTTTCGGGTCTGCGCCCATCCGCCCTTCTCAAAGTTCTTGGCTCTGTCAGACCCCGATCCCGATCGTTCATCTTTAAAAATGAACTTCCACCATACTCTTTCAGTGAAGGAATTAACCGTAATTAATGATGGTTGGATTTTACATTCCAGAATTGGCCTCAAAAATTTTGAAGAACAAAAATTTGTCACATGCATCATTTATCTAATATTAAACTACACAAATTTAGCTGAGACTTCACACTACACAGATCTAGTTTATAATTCAGCTTAGCCCAAGCAAGATCAATACGCATACTGAGGGATTTGGCTTTTGTGTAAATATGTTAGGTTTTTAATCAAATTGGTAACCCAAAACAAAAATGAAAATAATTATATAAATAAAAAAATTGCAATATAATTTAACATAAAAAAATCTAATATCTAATTCTACAACTTTTTAATATATTAAAAATTTGACAAACTAAATATATATATTATAATATTTATATTAATTTAATAATAATAATATTATTAAATTTAATATTATTGGATTAATAATTTGAAAAAAAATTACTCTCAAAAGATTCAATTCTCCTCTGCACATAATGATAGATCTAAACTGATTAATAACATTAAAAATTAGTTCTCATAAAAATCTCCGATATCATCCCATGTTATTTGAGCTATGAAGAATAGTGCATAGAAATCGAAACTGATGAATGTATTACCAATTTAATTAAATAAATAAATGAAAATTCCGAATGGTGAACTTAAAATTAAGAGCTAAGAGCAAATGTAGTGCGTTCAAATTTTCCATAACATATAGCTCTGCAACATTACCCTATGAAACTCTAATCCCTGTGGAAAACATACACGTAACATCAATATCCCAGAGCCTCGGCGATATCAGAACCGGTGTGAGAGCAATACGCCAGAACCTCAGTGAGATCAAAACTTGTTGGAGATCAAAATAAAAAACTCCGTGAGATGAGAATGTATTGGAGATATGAATCAAAACTTTTGCACGATCAGAGTCTTAGAATTATCGTACTAATGTTCTTGAGATCAGAACCTCAGTGGGATTAGAATGAAAACCTTTGTGAGAGCTATATGGAAAAGTCCTCATGAGATCAAAACCTCAGCGAGATCAATATACTAAATCATAATATGTATAGCAAATATATAGTTTTGTACCAGAATCGTAATGCATTTATTGTTGAATTAGTAATGCAACCACCTTCAAATAGCTTGAGAATTAGTAACGCTTAGGAAATCACTCACGTAATCCTTATAGGTGTCGGAAAACACTTGGCAAATGGTTGAACACGGGTACGTTTGAGAATGTGAAAATGTATGGTTGAGCATGGGTACGTTTGAAACCAGAATGTGAAAAGGTGTGGTTTTAAACCATCCACTTAAGGTAATTGGTAAATTAATGGACAAAATACTTGGCAAACAGTTGAATGGACATACTTTTCAGAATATGAAGAGGTATAAGGTGCACGTCTCAACTTTTAATCGTTTCACAAGCTTGAGGAAAACTATCAGTGGGTTATTTTCACTAATCAGTATGTGTGATTATCAACAAAAAGTACAGTAAATTTTTAATCATACTTTGTAAAAAAATTAATTTAAATATGTTAATCATACTTTGTAAAAAGATTAATTTAAATATGTTTAAACATGTGTTCTATAAATGCAATAAAATTACTATTGCGAATTTCATTTATTAATTTAGTGAAAGAATACAAAAATACACTGACATCTTTCAATTCACCCATCCAATCAAAAAAGTTTATTAAGAAAATGATTAAGTTGTTGATTCTGGCGGACGCTATCGGTGTAATTATTGATATAAATTATTTAAATATACCTTTATGAACACAAATCGATACGTACACTACGACAATGTCAAAGTTGTATTTGTTTATTAATGGTTAAGTCATGAAATCCATCATCACGTTTGGAAAATTGTAAACATAGTCATCCTTATTGGTTTTTTTTTTATAATTATTATTTTATAATTGAAAATTTTATAAAATTCCGGGGTATTTAATTTTTTTATTATTAAAATATATTGTAAAATATTTTTTAAATATAAAAAATATTATTAATTTGTGTAAAATAGATAAATAATTAACAATTTCAATAAATTTATAATTAAATTTCAAAAAAACATATATAAATGAAATATTCTATATAATATTTTTTTTCCAAAAAAAAGAAATTATTGAAGTATATCTTTATGTGTCTAAAGGCATTCAAAAGATAGTACGAGGTTGAAAAAAAGATACGATCCCACATGGTCATAAGTAAACTATCACAAGAATTCTATAAAGTCATCTCATGACAAAATATACTTATCATGCTAAAAAAAATGTATCAATCCATATGGAACTTATCGAAAAATCATCAACCTATTCATGATGACCTATCATATATATAAACATTCCAAATATACGACACTGATAAATCGATGAAGGACCAAGCTATCCAACTTGGGCCTCAGTGAGCATGTAAAGAGCCTGTTTTACAGCCATATTTTTCCTTTGCGATAAGTCCAAGTCTACTCGAAGAGTTTGAGTGCTGTTTACCCGAATGTTTGTTTTGTTGAGAATAGTGACGGTAGCAAATGCAGCTTCACCCCGTAAGGTTGCAGGAATTCCAGACTCATCTAGCATGGCACGAGCCATTTGTTGAACAGTGTTGCTCATCCTTTCTACCATTCCATTTTGCTGAGGAGTCCTTGCGGTAGAGAATTCCCTTTTTATTCCATGTTCTTCATAAAAGTTAAAGAATTCATCTGAGGTAAATTCTCCTCCTCGATCAGACTTGAGGCATTGATTTTGCGATCTGATTCATTTTCAACCAAGGCTTTGAAGGCTTTGAACCTTTCAAATGTTTCATCTTTATGCTTTAGATGTCCTATCCAACACATTCTGGAAAAGTCGTCAATGAATAATATAAAGTATTCTTCTTCATGAGGTGACTTTTTCCTTAATGGACCACATAAATTAATATGAACAAGTTCAAGAGCCTTACTAGCTGATCCTTCCTTCTCAGGGAAATGAGCTCTAGTTTGCTTAACAAATTGACATGATTTGCATATTGTATTTTCTGGAATGCTAATATTAGGAAGACCACAAACAACCTAGAATCTGCATTCTTTTCTTATTTGAGAGAAGCTTACATGCCCCAATCTTTTATGCCATAGCCAGTGTTCATCATTTTTGCTTAGGTAACACTGTTCTTGTCCTCTCTTGAGTATGTATAGGTTGTTTGGAGTTCTTATACCTTAGATCACTGTTTCTCCTATATCAAGCTCACGAACAACACATCCATTTAATCGAAATACTACTTCATTTCCTTGATTGCACATTTGAATGACACTCAATAGATTATGCTTTAGACCATCAACATACATAACATTCTCAGGTTTAACATTTTCTTTTAAGAGAATAGAACCTTTACCTTTTATGACAGCAAGAGTGTCATTTCCAAATGAGACCTTCTTTTCTTTTTCTAAGTCATTATATGACTAAAGTTTTTCTTTATCACCTGTCATGTGTTTCAAGCATCCACAGTCAATGTATCACTGGTTTTATTGTCCTTCTGCATACAAGGATATACCACATCTTTCTGTTTGTGGTTCTTTCTTTCTCCAAGTTTTGGGACCCAATGAAGTTTGCTCCTTCTGAGATGTTCACCAAAATTTACTCCTGCATTCAGAATCTTCATGTCTGGAGTTGTTACAGATAAAGCATTCTATTTCATTTTCAAGAAGCGAAAAGTTATTGTATGTCCTTTTCATGATCCCTATCACATTCTTTTGATTTTGTGCTTCTCTATTCATGATGGTCTTGTATGCAACACATTGAGTAGCTTTGTGTCCAAAGTTATGACATGAAAAACATTGGCCATTAAAGAAATTTCTGCAATTATCGAACCTACTGACTTGATGATTGTAGTTTCCATTGAGATTCATCCTTGAAGCAAATTGAGTATGATTTACTTGAGGTTGGTTGTAGCTTCCGTTCATCCTTGAAGTAGATTGAACCTGATTTACTTGGTGATCTACTTTATGCCTTTGCTGACGATTGTCAAATTATTCACTGCTCTTTACTGCATCAAGATAGCTTTTAGTGGAGGTGAAAGGTTTTGTGTTTCTTCAGTATATCCAAGACCCGTCTTTATCAGAGGAGAATGTTGCACTTTGATAATTTCATTTAGGGTCTCTGATCCTTTAGCAAATCTAAGATTGAGAGCTTTTCTTTCTCAATATCCTTTCTTAGACCCACAATTTCACATTTTAATTTTTCATTGTGTTTTTCTCTTTCATCAAGTTGGAATGTCAGAGTATCTATAATGAAATTCTTTTCTTCTAAACAAATTTTAAGTTTAGAGATTTCTTCATAAAAACCATCTTTATTTAAAGCATCCAAGAAATCATCATCTTCAAAAGCCATCAGAAGTCTATAGTCATTACTATTTTCATCTTCATCACTATTTGATAGACCATCGCTATCTTCATGAGTATAGTAGCTCTTCTTACTTATACTGTGTTTTCTATTCCATTTTGCAGATTCCTTACCTTTATTAAGACTATCTTTGTGAGGACATTTGGGAGCATAATGACTGACTCTTCCACAAGGAAAGAATTTGAAAGGTAGTTTACCTCCAAATCTTCCAGAACCCCGTTGAAGGTTCTTAACAAAGTTTGCTTCTTCTTCTCCTTCTGAAATATGCCCTGATTCATAGAGCTTTTCTCTTCTTGAAGCTTTAAATGCGGCTTCTCTCATATCTGATGGACCTCCTTTTCTCATTTCGAAAGCAGTTAGGATTCCGTGCAGCTGTGTCATAGTAATACTCTGAAGATTTTGTTTTTATTCTATGGCAGAAACTTTTAATTCAAACTTAATAGACAAGGATCTTAAAACCCTTTCAACTAAACTAACTTATTTTATTTCTTCACCCAAGTTTTTCATGTGATTACCAAGCTCATCTATACGTAGGAAGTAATTAGCTATACTTTCATCATTGTGCATTTTGAGAGTTTCATATTGAATTTTGAGAGATTGTAGTTTTGCACGTTTTACCTAATCGTCTCCTTCATAGCTTAGAACAATCTTGTCCGATATTTCTTTGGTGGTTTTGAGCTACATAACCTTGATAAATTTTGATTGTGACAGACTCCCCAATAATGTATTGATGGCCTTGGCATTAGTTTCATATTGCTTCTTACTTGTCGTATCTGTAGGAATTGCTTATGGAAATGTATATCCTCCTTCCATGATTTCCCGAACATCTGTTCCAAGAGATTGAAGATAGGCTGTGGTTCTTACCTTCCAATAAACGAAGTTGCTCCCATCAAAGATTGGTGGTCTAATGGATCCCTCTTTTTCATAGTTACTCATGATGATAGATCTTCCTTCAAGCGATCAAGCTTCATCTAAAGGACCTACTCTGATACCAATTTTTGGAAATAATACTGAGAGGGGGGATGAATCAGTATTAGCAAGTCAATATTTCATTTCCATATTCTGATTCATATATGCTACTTCAGTTAATGAAACTTGCATGTATTCGCCACTGTATATAAGGAAACAAGTGTATATCCTGTAAACTTATAATTTAGTTAATTCTTCATATGTTGATCTTTTAATTTCTGCATCAGAACCATATAGATAGTAACCAGGAGCAGTAAAAATAGAACAGACAGTCACACATATGAACACAAGATAGAAGGTGGAATCCCAATGTGGGTGAAAACCACCTGCTGCAATCATTTATATCTTTCTTTTAATAAGAAACTTATTTTTACAATATTTTGTACTAGTGCTATCTTATACCAGTGTGTAGGCTTCTACCTACAAAAGGCTACAACCTTCTCTCATTCTCCAGCTTCTCCTGGAAGGGAGCTACAACCCCCTTAGCTCTTGTACTAGCTGATGTACTAGTATGTAGGTGTTGACCTACAGAAGGCTACAACCTTCTCTTTTCTTCCAGGGACCACGTTTCATAAGTTTTCAGATTGGATCCATCAATAACATCAATCAAACATCAAATATATCTGCATCAACCAATCTCCTTTGCACCACTCAAAACTGAATCAAACAATCAATTCTTAGAATGCTGTAACTAAAATACAGTAACAGTAACCATAACCCAAGCCAAAACCCAGAACACTGCAACAACAAACATATGTATCTAAAACATATTTTATTAGGTGTACGCTACTTCAAGGTGTTGAAACTACGTGCATATGCACTTTATGCAAGGAGAACCTACATATACACTATTTTGATATGCAAAACCAGTGTGTATACACACCTTTGATATAGTGAACCTGCGTATAGATCTGGAAGAGTTGTTTTAACCTTTACAACTATTCATACATTAGTTATACCCAGATCATCATATTTACAGATTACAACATGCGCCAATTATTCAGATAAAAGATAAAAAACACACAAAGATACTTCACTTCAAGCCTTAAGATCTTGACACATTAATATATCTTATCCTTGATCAAGCGCTGAGGTTCATCCTTAATTAAGCTCTAGCTATGCCCAATAACATGTATTCTCGATCTTGCTCTTCATAAGATATTCAATACTTGAGTGCATTTTCCTAATGATCTTCTCCTCCTTTTATAGTCTTATGCCTTACTCAATACCATGGTCCAAAACCACTTAGAATCAATACCTTGGACCAAATACTTGGGGTCAATACTTCGGACAAGATACCTTGGACCAACACCATGGATCACAATACCATTGACCAAATACCACGGACCAAAACCAAGTTTTCCAACATGTACGCGCCTTTCCTTCCGTGAAAGTGCGTGTGTATGATATACGTGCTTTTTGGTCAATGAAATCACATGTATATGCGACTTGGTCAATGGGGAACCTGCATATACCTTTCTTTCTTCATTCTGTGAGCCTGAACTGATCTGTCATCTAAGTGAGTTGCCATCAAGGATAACACCTATGTCATAGTGCCAAATCTGTGTCATAATGCCAACAACAACGTGTAAAACCATAAAACTATTCTAAAATATGTTGGTTTAAAATCTTATGCATGTAATACTAATTTCATTGAGGAGTTTTGTGATTAAAATGCATGTAGTGAATGTAGACCAATTCAAACTTTATAAGCTACTAAATTCACATGATTTTCTTACTAAATTTACTAACATCTCTATATTATTTCTCAAAAACTTATATATATAAATACATTCTTTATTTTATATATATAAAAGCATCATCTCGAGTAGAGTGGTGGAGACCTAGCAAATCTGCGATTGCACTTTGAACAAAACATAGGTGTATTTGAAGACTCATTAATTACTATACAAAAATGTACAGAAATGTTATAAGATGAAGGATTGTAGGGGGAATGACTTTCCTCCAATATACCACTAAATAAAGCTCCTTTTAAATAAGTTTGCGAGTTTTGATCTCTGCCATATTAAAATGGATACCAATCAATTAGAAGATGAGCAGTCCAATATTGGAGTTAACTTGGCACAAGGAATGATTATGGAAGACCAAAATAATCTATCAGTATACCATATCCCATGATTGCACCCCTTCAAGGGAGGACTATAGTTGCTTTAGCTGGAGTCATCCTTGTGGGATTTTTGGTGTGTCTAGCTATCTTCTTGAGTAGCCCAGGAACATGATTGACTCTACCTTTTAATCATGCTCTTGAATATGCCTTTGATGGCAAGGGCTAGATTCTCCCTAGCTTTACAAAAGAAGAGGGCATACTAAAGGCCCAGAAGATAGAGTAACACCTCTCCCTCAGCATTTATGATAGCTGTAACTGGGCAGCAATGGATGTAACATCCATTGAGAAGGGTAGTTGCCACTGTGACAACATATGGATCACTACATCTTCTTTCTATTGCAAATTATGAGATTCTTTAGAAGAAGGGTTTACTATTAATATATCCACACTAGTGAAACCAACAAGGTTCCATATATGGTGCTTAAAAAACAAGAAGTGTTCCTAACAAACAAGCAACATTTTCTATATAAATTATTTAAATAAATTATCATCAGTTTATATTAAACTGTTAAATCAACATCTGAAAAGAAATGCATATTAAGCATATTAAGCATGCATGGAAACTACTAATCATAGTCCAAGGAATTATTATGGTAGATGAAGTGATATGGTGTGCTGCCTTAGAAGAGCACCAATATGCAATAAAGAACCCTAAAATATGCTGGGAAAACGAGAAGACATAAAATAATGAAGAGCGTTGGTGGCAGAGAGGGTATAAAAACCCAAAATTCTGTTTGTGCTTGCCAGAAAATGGTTGAAAACCATATTTTTCAAACCTAAGACAACACTGTAAATACTACTAGCCAGGGGAGGAAGAGTCACATTGATATAATGTTGAGAACCCAGATAGAAGATCTATAGTGATCTATTCATCAACCTATAATAGAATCATGTAGAAACCCTTCAGATTTACTATGACATTTAACAAAACAACAATATTAATTGTAGCAAAATAGCATAAGAGAGAAATATAGAGAATTGTACTTGGGTAAATATGGCACTGGATCAAAATAATCAATGAATATGTTGTCCAAATGAGTGTGCATGAATTTATTCAGATCCTTCTAGGGTTGGGCACTATAACCCACCATATATTCACACTAGTGAAACCAACGAGGTTCCATATATGGTGCTCAAAAAACAAGCCGTGTTACTAACAAACAAGCATCATTTTGTATATAACTTATTTAAATAAATTATCATCAGTTTATATTAAACTGTGAAATCAACATTTGAAAAGAAATGCATATTAAGCATATTAAGCATGCATGGAAACTACTAATCAGAGTCTAAGGGATTATTATGGTAGATGAAGCAATATGGTATGTTGCCTTAGAAGAGCACCAATATGCAATAAAGAACCCTCAAATATGTTGGGAAAACAAAAGGACATAAAATAATGAAGAGTACTGGTGGCATAGAGGGTATAAAAACCCAGAATTATGTTTGTGCTCACCAGAAAATGGTTGAAAACCATATTTTTCAGACCTAAGACAACCCTGTAAATACTACCAGCCAGGGAAGGAAGAGTCACACTGAAATGTTGAGAACACAGATAAAAAAAATCTATAGTGATCTATTCATCAAACTATAATAGAATCATGTAGAAACCCTTCAAATTTACTATGACATTTAACAAAACAACAATATTAATTATAGCAAAATAGCGTGAGAGAGAAAACTAGAGAATTGTACTTGGGTAAATATGGCACTGGATCGAAATAATCAATGAATATGTTGTCCAAATGAGTGTGCATGAATTTATTCACATCCTTCTATGGTTGGGCACTAGTGCCAAGAGGGAGACTAGGCCAACCTAGTCATAAATAATAAAGTGGATAACTTTCCCATATATAAGCAAATTAAAGCACTCAATACATCAGGTAGTGGGTCGCCATGTGGTCTTAAGTGGAGATTACCCATACTCTAACAATTAATCAATGCTCAAGCATAGATTTTGTATTAGTGGAAATCTAGAATCATGAAGGCGTTTATGTTACAGAAATAGTGCTATATACATCAACATTGGCTAGTGACAATCCATACATATGAATAATGCATAGATCTGGCTATAAGATTTTTTCTCTCTAACCTCTGTGTTAGAAAAAAAAATTGACTCAGAGCCTCTTTTGGGTAGGAGACGAATTTTCTCTGGATTATATTACGAAGGGAAATGCACTGCCTTAAATTGTTGTCGCATAATGCAATGTAATCTCTTTAGAATATTGGGTTTATGTGTTGTCAACCATAGGGTTATAACATTTAAACTGCTTTATATTATTGTGAAAGGTAATTTCCCTTGGTATGTTTTAACAGGTACTTGTTAGATTTGTTTATTATCTAGTCCCCTTATTTATCTAATGTGATAAAATTATGTCATACACTTACTGTGATTTAGTTTTCTGATACCCATCACTTTAACTTTAGAATATGAACAAGCCAACATTGGAATTAACTTGGCACAAGGAGTGACTGTGGAAGACCAAAATAATATATATGTATGCCATATCCCATGATTGCACCCCTTCAAGGGATGATAGTCCCAATGAACCTCATTAAGAAGAAATTAAGTTATGAAAAACCACATAAAAATGTTTTTAATTCCAAGAAAGAGAGTCTCGAGGATCGTCAATTTTGGATGAAGGAGCCCACTAATCAAGAAACTAGATGGAAACACACGAGGAGTATGGAGAGGTATGATGATAAGTAGAGAAACAATGATAAAATATTAACTTCCTATATCAGGGTGGGACTTGATAGTACTGTTTCAGAAGAGGGCATACTAAAGGCCCTGAAGACAGAATAATGTGCATTTCTGAGCTAACTTTTCTACCGTGTGCTTTTATGTCATAAATTTAAAGGATCACATGTGAGCATATAATAGACACGGAGTACATGGAAAAACCTGGAAATGGAACATGTAAAGTATATTATTCTCCAAACCGTTACATCTATGGGTAGCCCTAGGCCACTGTCAAAATTCTCTCTGTAATTCTCCCTCTTACATCCTTTTCTTCTTATACGTTACTCAATACATCACTTATAAAAAAATAAACCCATTAAGGTGTTTTAACTATAAAAATCCTCAATGTTTAACTTGTTTACATGTTACTAACGTTAATTATAATGTGGACTATTAATATAAATTAAACTTTTGTTGGAGCACAATGTTTGATTACCAATGCTCCCTCTTATTAGACGAGAGCTCCAAAATCAACTTCCAATGAACTCTTTGTAATATTGAAGAATGATGCCAGTAAAGTCTGCATGAGCTTGATAACTGACTCAACACCACTACTTCCCCTCAGAAAAGAGATTCCAGGCAATTTCTAGCTATCCTATAAAACAACTACTAAGAAAGACCATTGATCTAGAATTCAATAATTGTTTCAATCACTTCAACACTTCCACAGAAGACATTGCCTTAGAGCTTATGCTTTGAGAATCAGCCAGCCATTGCCCAAATTAAACCTGTGACCCCCATGTTAGCACCAATATTCTCTTCCTGAAGTTGGATCACCTCCATTTTAGCCACCTACCACCCTCACATAAGTACGTGTGGTCACTTCCAAAATATGGATTATATCATCGCTTTGTGCATACACAAGTTAGTCTTCCTCGAATAAATGCTTCTGATAGAACCATAATTTAAAGATTCTAAGGAAGATAGACATACTTGGTATGGATGAGAAATCAGTCAATCCACCTGCTCTTTATAGTACCACATTCATGTCTGAAGGAATTCTCATCTATCATCTTTGTATTCCAGAAAATGTGGCATGAAAAATGCCTTGATTCTACACACTACCCTTTGATGATGGGCTATATATATGGTATGACTAGGTCACCTTATTTTCAATTTTCAAATTTCATTCAAACACATGTGAATCCTATTATGCCTAAAATAGCATCTTAGTGGAAAAACTCAATCTACAGATGTTACCCTTGGGTAATGGATGGGAGTTGTGATTGATGATTGGAAGAGCGTAAGAAAACCTTGATTATGATTAAGCGATTGAATGAAATGATATACTTCAACAAATAACCAAGTGAATCCACAAATATAGTGGATATGTATATACAGGATCCAACGACTTAGTGATCTAATGCTTCAAGATAGATCTTTAAGAGAACATGCATAAATTACATGATCCACCTAGATGCTTTATATGAATTAGAAACAAGTGGTTTAGATCTCAAATCTGATTTACTATACATGCAAAAGTGATTTCAGATTTGCAATATGTTGACTAACATCCCAAATTAATGTAAATCTTGAAGAAGCAATGTAACAACTTAGTGAACGTAACTTGCAATAGAAGTAACTTCAAGTTAATGTAATCACAACAGATGTGTAATATCCCTCTTGGTGAAAATGACCCTTATGGCACAATTTTGAAATAGGGTTTTCAACAAAGTATAATAGGGTAATATTTCACAATAACAATGCAATATTCATCAATCCATATAAAGTAAAGATCCTTCCATTTAATGTAAAATTAGAATGAAATATATTCTAACAACCATATGTTCTTCAGCTGTGTCCCCGATCCTAATTATTGTCTTACTAGCCTTCAATGCCTTAATGAGGTCACTGTCAGCCCTCCTATCACCCTTAACAGTGTGCTGCCTAGTTCGTCCTCCTCTTTCTAGCACTTACTCTCTCTATGTGAGGGGTCATAGCCTTTTGGTTGCATGAGGAAAGTGATATGTTGTCTCAGGCGGTGATCTACTACTGTTACAAACCCAAAAATCCTTTCTGTCATAGAGGATGGATTTCCACCTTCCTTGCTGCCTATAAACATTACTTCACTATCTCATTGCTGCCACAATCAACTCCAAACCAGACCTTTCTTGCCTCAAAAGCCCAGACCATACCTCAAGATGATTTGCTGCCACATAAAAACCTTAGGGGTGATTTGTTGCCATAAGCAATCCCTTAGAGGTGGTTCGCTGCCACAATTGATACCTCAGGGATGATCTGTTGTCATCAACAGTGCCTCAGAGGTATCTTGCTATCTCAGAATTGCTTCATAGACATATTGCTACCACAGATAAGCCTTAGATTTAATGTGCTGCTATAGATAATGCCTTAGAGATAGGCCAATGCCTCAGATAATGTCTCAAGGATGATTCGCTGTCCAGATAATACCTCAATATAGTTTGCTGCCATAATTGGTGTATGTTCGATGATTTATATAACAACATTCAGAAGTTGGATCAAAGTGAGAGATTATAGAAAATTAAATGAAATTCTGGTTGGTTGACTCTCTGCAATTATGGATTGAAAATATTACACAAATAAGATCCATATTTAAAAGATAATTAATCATGCCCAGCTCACTGAGCGAAATTAAGATTGGGAGTACTAGAGTTTCTTTGGCTAGAGTCATCCTTGTGGGCTTTTTGGTGTGGCTAGTTGTCTTCTTGAGTAGCCCAGGTACATGATTGACTATGCCTTTTAATCATGCTCTTCAATATGCTTTCGATGGAAAGGGCTAGATGCTCCCTATTTTTACAAAAGAAGAGGGCATACTAAAGGCCCAGAAGACAGAGTAACACCTATCCCTCAACATTTATGATATATGTAACTGGGCAGCCATGGATGTAACATCCATCAAGAAGGGTAGCTACCACTGTGACATCATATGGATCACTTCATATTCTTGCTATTGTAAATTATGATATGCTTTAGAAGAAGGGATTACGATTATTATCATAATAAACCCACCCCACGCAACCTAATCCAACCCAACCCACTATATATTCACACTAGTGAAACCAACACAGGTCCATATAAGGTGCTCAAAAAATAAACAGTGTTCCTAACAAACAAGCATCATTTTGTATATAAAATATTTAAATAAATTATCATCAGTTTATATTAAACCGTGAAATCAACATTTGAAAAGCAATGCAAATTAAGCATATTAAGCATGCAAGGAAACTACTAATCGAAGTCCAAAGAATTATTATGGTAGATGAAGCGATATGGTGTGTTGCCTTAGAAGAGCACCAATATGCAATAAAGAACCCTGAAATATGCTTGGAAAACTAAAAGACATAAATTAATGTAGAGTACTGGTGGCAGAGAGGGTATAAAAACCTAGAATTATGTTTAACCCTCCAATATAGTTAACCACCCATGGAATAAGTGAATTCCAATGAATGCCAATTTAGTGAATGCCCATGAGCTCTGGATTCATCAATTCATGAGTAAATGTTGGTGTTGGATTAAACCAATCCACTCTTCAAGCCCTAGTGAACCATGCCGAGTTGACTTACATAACAAATGAAGGTTTCACAACCTTTATGGTAGGTTATTGTCATACATGGATGCATAGGTTAAAAATGTATCTCATGACCTAACCCATAATACCAATTACATGCCTCATACTTCTCAAAGGCCCAATCTACAAATATCATGGCTTGGTATTATACCTATGTGCAGATTTGTGGAGATTTGAGATGTTGAGAGGAGAATCAATCATATTTCCATAACACCCCTCTAAAACCTATTTCATGCTAACGAATTAGAGTCTGGTGCCAAACACATGATCACATATCCAAGCAAAATATCATCCCAGTGCATCTCCTCGAATGGTAAATATCAAGTGACACAATGTGGCCATTTATTGCATAGAAGTTGAAATATATAACAATGAGCCAATGGGGTGTGCATTTTCATAAAAGGATGACCTCATTTCTCAAAACACACCCAAAGGAACTAGGATTGTTACAATCTTGTATGTTGGGTTAGGGTGCAACAATATCATGTTATAAGACACAATTGCATATAAAAGGTTATACTCCATTATTAATTTAAATTGTGATGCAAATTTACAACTAATGATTGAATTTTTTGCAATACAACACTAAAAATAAAATATAACTGAGTGAAAAAATTGGAAGCAACATCACAAGAAAAACCCAATATGGTATGATGTCCTCTTGAAGAGAGCACCCATGTCAAATTTGAGGAATATCAAGAGAGGATGAATGTAGAAAAACCCCTAAATCTTGTAGAAATGGTGAGGATCATAAAGTAGAAACACTCCTAAATCTTGCAGAAATAGTGAGGATCCTAAAAGAAATACTCTAAAGCTATATGATAGATAATGAAAGGATAATCCAAGAGAGATAAAGACAATTAGAATTGAATGCATTGTTGCTAGAAAAGCTATCTGAAATTTAGAAGCAATTGCAACAAAGACCTAATGATACCAATGATTAATTTCAAAGATAAAGATTCGTTGAGAGGTTAAAAAACACATATTATCGACAAATAAAATGAGGAAACTCACCTCCATAAAAACACACCATGCTAAAAGGATAGATACATCTAGTAACAAATCAATATTTGATTCACCTAAGGTTGGGATAGTCAATTCATATGAGCTTCTTGGAAATGATTCCAAGAGTGAATTACATAAGAAAAATTAAAAAAAGCATTCTTGAACTTTGTTGCATGTATATTTCAAAAAGGCTAGGCCACCCACCTTCCATGGTGAATAAAGAAATGCAAAAAGACAAATGTTTGATTATTGAGATTAAAGAAATACTTTCTTGTTTATGAACATTAGAGGAATATGAATGCAATAGTGAAAATATTCCACATAACTAGAAGGGCTTCCATACAGTGGGAAGACACATCATAAAATGAATTTGTGAGAGGAATATCACTTGGAAGAAATTTCCTATAAGTTTTGGAATTACTATCACTATGTGCCATATATTAGGGATGAGAAAGTGAAAATTAAACACTTTCTGAATGAACTATCTCAGTCCTACCAAGATTAGATAAAATTTGATGAGTTCAAGGTTATAGATGATACGAAAAAAAATTCCAAGTACTATTATCAATAATATAGGAGTAAAAAATATTTCTAGAAGCCATGGAAGAAGAAATACAAAACTTCCTTCAAGGAGAATAGATTTAAATCACAATAATGCAAGACTTTAGGAAAGGGTACCAAGGTGAGTTTCTTAGCCAAGATAAAACTATAATAGAATCTAAATTACCCTATGCAAAGTGGATCTACACTTATATAAAGCTCAAAGTAAAATGCATATTGGATTTTAATCACAATAGAAAGATATAAGTGTGAAAAAATACTAGATAGTTACTTGCAAAACAAGAAACAAGAGAGAATAAAACCATTAAGAAATTGACTAATGAATGAGAGAGACAATTCAAATTTCTAATAAGATCTAGTAATATGTTATCGATGAACATGAATGCAATATATAGAATCTACTAGAGACCAATTAATTCAAATTAGGTTGGGGTTCCATGTGCATGCAATTAGTATAATTCAAAAGTACTTTCCATAGTTGGAAAACACGTTAAATTATACTCACAAACCCAAAATTAGAAAAATATACCAAAAATGGAGTGAATGAAAATTAGTGGAGTTACAAATCATCTGTAACTGAATAATAACTCTCACATGCATAATACTAACTAGTTAAAGTTTGTTAAACTCCAAAATAGGACTAAAATTCAACGAATAAGGGGAGGAGAGAGAAAAAATGACCACTAACTAATACAAAGTAGCCACTAAGTGCATACTCACTCTAGGAATTGCATGAGGTAGCATAAATTTATGGATTGGAATTACCCATTTCATCCTACAACTAATTTCAAGTCATGGCGAAATGTAATCAACACTCAGCAAAAATAAAAAATCCTACAAAATAGAAAATTTCCGAAATGATATGGAATGTGTAGTATTTAATTAAAAGTGACAATATGCTTCCATAATAATATATGGAATAAGGTATAATTATGACCAAATTATAGGTCCTAATGAACTAGTGAGTGCAATGTACCCAACATCCCCTTGAATCCCAAGTAGGGAGTATGCTAGTGGATGAGTAGTAGGGAGTATGCTAGGGAGTATATAAATTATTTAAATAAATTATCATCAGTTTATATTAAACTATGAAATCAACATTTGAAAAGCAATATATTTCAAGCATGCATTGAAACTATGAATCAGAGCCCAATGAATTTTTATGGTAGATGAAGCGATATATTGTGTTGCCTTAGAAGAGCACCAATATGCAATAAAGAACCCTAAAATATGCTCGGAAAACGAAAATACATAAAATAATGGAGAGTCTTGGTGGCAAAGAGGCTAGAAAAACCCATAATTATGTTTAACCCTCCAATATAGTTAACCACCCATGGAATAAGTGAATTCCAATTAATGCCAATGCAGTGAATGCCCATGACATCTGGTCTCATAAATGCATGAGTAAATGTTGGTGTGGGATTAAACCAATCCACTCGTCAAGCCCTTGTGAACCATGCCGAGTTGTTTTACATAACATATGAAGGTTTCACAACCTCTATGGTAGGTGATGGTCATATGTGGATGCATAGGTTACAAATTTATCTCATGACCTAACCCATAATTCCAATTTCATGCCTCATACTTCTCAAAGACCCAAGCTACAAATATCATGGCTTGGTATTATACCTATGCGCAGATTTGTGGATATTTGAGATGTTCAAAGGAGAATCAATCATATTTCCATAACACCCCTCTAGAACCAAGGATTAAAATGTCACAATTTATATTGGGAAGTGTACCCGTGAACCTGGGGATAACAAAGGGCACTAGATTAAGAAAACTTATATAAGCAATGCTAGAGCTAGGACCATTCCCTATATTGTTGAGAAAGAAAACGTCCATATTATATGTGATTTTATCTTGCTGGTAAAAGAAAGTTGTGTGTGATATGGACCCATTTAATGCTAAATAATTAGATTCTAGTGCCAAACACATGATCACATATCCAAGCAAGAGATCATCCCAGTGCATCTCCTAGAATGGTAGATATCAAGTGACACAATGTGGCTATTTAATGCACAGAAGCTGAATTATATAGTAATGAGCCAATGGGGCATGCATTTTCATAAAAGGATGACCTCATTTCTCAAAACACACCCAAAGGAACTAGGATTGTTATAATGTTGTATGTTGGGTTAGGGTGCAACACTATCATTTTATAAGACACAATTGCATATAAAAGGTTATACTCCATTATTAATTTAAATTGTGATGCTAATCTACAACTAATGATTGAATTTTTTGCATTACAACACTAAAAGGAAAATATAATTGAGTGAAAAAAGTGGAAGCAACATCACAAGAAAAACCCAATATGGTATGATGTCCTCTTGAAGAAACCACTCATGTCAAATGTGAGGAATATGAAGAGAGGAAGAATGTAGAAAAACCCTTAAATCTTGCAGAAATGGTGAGGATTCTAAAGTAGAAACACTCCCAAATCTTGCAAAAATAGTGAGGATCCTAAAAGAAATACTCTAAAGCTACATGATAGATAATGAAAGGATAACCCAAGAGAGAGAAAGACAATTAGAATTGAATGCATTGTTTCTAGAAAATCTATGTGAAATTCAGAAGCAATTGCAACAAAGACCTAATGATACCAATGATTATTTTAAAAGATAAAGGTTTGTTGAGAGGTTAAAAAACACATATTATCTACAAATAAATTGAGGAAAATCACCTCCATCAAAATACACCATGAAAAAAGGATAGATACATCTAGTAACAAATCATTATTTAATTCATCTAAGGTTGGGATAGTCAATTCATATGAGCTTATTGGAAATGGTTCCAAGAGTGAATTACATAAGAAAAATAAAAATAAGCATTCTTGAACAAAACTTCCTTGAAGGAGAATAGATTCAAATCACAATGATGCAAGACTTTAGGAAAGGGTACCAAGATGAGTTGCTTAGCCAAGATAAAACTATAATAGAATCTGAATTACCCTATGCAAAGTGGATCTACACTTATATAAAGCTCAAAGTAAAATGCATATTGGATTTTAATCACAGTGGAAAGATATAAGTGTGAAAAAATACTAGATAGTTACTTGCAAAACAAGAAACAAGAGAGAATAAAACCACTAAGAAATTGACTAATGAAAGAGAGAGACAATTCAAATTTCTAATAAAACCTAATAATATGTTATTGATGAACATGAATGCAATATATAGACTCTACTAGAGACCAATTAATTCAAATTAGGTTGGGGTTCCATGTGCATGCACTTAGTATAATTCAAAAGTACTTTCCCTATTTGGAAAACACGTTAAATTATACTCAGAAACCCAAATATACCATGAAAATAATCACAATGCCTACAACTATACCATGAAAATAATCCCAATGCCTACAGATATACCAATGCCTACAACTATGCAAGGAAAATAATACCAATGCCAACAAATTTGCAAGGAAAATACATCAAATTGAAAGGGAAATACCTGTGGAAAATAAACCCTTTGTTGTCTTCCTTGAAGCTTCTAGCTCAGCTTCCAGTTCCTTTGCAAAATAATAATGAAAGCCCCATCATATAAAAACTAAAACAATTTGGTGCCAAAATGATTTTCGGCCTCTACACCAAAACATATTCAGTGGTTTCAGCCCGCTTATTTCCATTTTAAGCCAGCTTGTTTCCATTTTAGGATGGCCTAGCCCGCTGTTTCCTGTTGTTTCCCACTCAGCCGACACCCATGTCTCTTGCTTTTCCTAAGAATTAGGGTCTTAATATCTATCTCCCGCCACCCACGAATAAATGAGGATGTGCTCTGCTACCTGAATGCTAGTAAGGAGTATAACTGTTGGGCCTCATGCCCTTAATGCCCATCACAGAAACCCTAGTATCTTGGCTCTCAAACCCTAAGCTACTCTCAAACTCTCGTCTTGTGGCTCTCAAACATTGGTGTTTTTCTCTCCATTTTCTCGACAAACCCTCCATTGCAATGGGGCAAATGAGGCCCTCCTTCCATGCATAAATTATGATACTCCTGACACATGCCACCACCATCCTCTGTGCATATTTACAGAACCCTAGAATACTGTAGAGAGGGAATTCATTCCGACATAGGCTTAGCATCACTGCACACCAAGAGAATATTACGCATAATAAACGTAAATGATTTTACAATGGTAGATCAATCTTCTGTGTGCAAGAGAGCATTCCTTGCATAAGGGGCCAAATTGTTGAGTGTGGGGAATTGGTCATTGTTGCCCCTGGAAGTTTTCTTGAGCCAACACCATTAGGCCATCAGCATGGATGAATCCAGACTCTACATCTTTAAACATGGAGCTTAAAATTTCTTCCTCGGCCTCCTGAAAGAGGAGAATTTGAGAGGAAGCGCAACAAGCACAAAAAGAATTATTTACAATAGTTACCTCTGAAATATGTTCAGTACAAGTGGCAAGGTTAAAGTAGAAGCAAAGGTGTTGGTTCATTGCAGTCTGAAGGAAGGTTTGGTTGATGAAGATGTAGCACCATTTTCTGGTGGATTCGTAATGTAAATTTGTGGCAGGAATCGAGCAAAGAATGGAGTAGTTCCACCATTCCCACCGCTAGATTCTGTTCCATCAATTCTTGCCAAAGAGCCCAATTTCTCGTGTCGTTTGAAGAATCCATCTGGAACAAATCGAGACCATTCTCTAGCCATCTTTTAGCACAACAGAAACAAGCTGACATTGGTGTGGCACTGTCACCATCTTCGTGAATCTACAAACATTTCTCAAGCTTTTCCATTCCTCTTTTCCTTGAAACCCTCTCTATTCCTTGAAACCCTCTTTGTTCCTGTATATACTTATGAATACAAATTGGCGAAACCAAAGTAATCAAGGTATCAAAACCAATGAGTTATGATGACATATATGTGAATCGTAAAAGTAAGTCAATACTACCCAATTTAGCTAGCACTATAAATATTATTCAAAGACACAATGATAAGCGTTAAAATTTTGTTGAATACATCTAGTTACTTGTCATGTCTTCACTGCTAAGTTTTGGTACAACTATAGAGTATCACATTGTGATGTAAATGTAGCCTAAATTAAAAATTTTAAATTACACCATCTATTACTATATCCACTAAACATAATACAATGACCACAAGGTACCACTACTCATACCAACATGACAAATAATTGAGCTATCATACTAGTATGACAAATAATTGAGCTACCGCTATAACAAATAGATTTTCACTACCGTGGACATAGATAAATTATGGATTACCTTTTCACATGTTTAAAAAAATATATAGATATAGTTTCCCATTGTTACTTCTATCACACTACGTATGACAAAACTTACTTTAAGACAATCTTCCCTTAACAATAAGGACATGATTATTGAAGCAACCTAATTTAATAATATAAAAGAGAAACACATTTATTATATTGGATCAAATATACTAACCTTGGATCTATCAAGGGAGGAATGAGGTCATATTACAATAAGTGAAAACCTCTTTTACAATGTAAACTTTTGAATATATTTTTGCATCATATTTATCATCTCAGCGCTCATAGATATATGTGAGTTCTCTTAAAAAATTCTATCTTAATTGTTTTAAAACTAACAAAGGACATTAAGTCAAGCTGACTATTCACTTTCCAAGGCAGAGAATATGTCAACTTGGTAGTTACTTGCATTATAACTTAATATTAAATGATATTCTTATTTTTTCTATTAATATGAATGCTTCTAATATTTAATATATTGTTAAGTAGATTACCCATCGAATAATTAATGAAGTATCTAATATTGGATGAGAGAGTTGTAAGCCTGAAATTTTGGCTACCACGAGTTAAATTTGGTGTTTGTATCATGTCAATGCAAAATTAGATTTCACACCTCTCCAGGAATCAATTAAAATAATTTAAACATACCAATCAAAGGCATTCAATAGATGGTTAAAGTAGTGGTTGGGAGGAGTTCATTGTCAGAAAAATCCAAGGGTTTCAAAACTAGAGAAACAAGGGCATGTGTTTGATTTATGGGCTAACGTTTGAAAATTTTCTATGAGAGGAGGACTTGGTGGGAGTCCTTATGGCAAGGGCTTGCACCTCTTCCTTTATTTCTTAAAGTAGGCTTGAAATAAGTGATTATAGATATATGATACATATAATATGCAAACCACTCACAACACAACAATATTGAACATTTGCATGAGACATAACTTAATTTATTTTCAATATATTTTTTCTTTAAAAAAGGCAATATATGCTACCATGATGAAATACAATGATTCACCAAGATTGGGCACCAAACAAATGAATTGGACCATGGATGTTATGTACGATGACAATCATCCACGATAAACTATGATTATTAGCCACTCCAACAACCCTCATTTATGGTCACTCATTGAACATGCTCATGAAAATTGAGATCACTGGACATGGTTAACATGCTTTGTTCAACACAATCTAGTATGGTGTGAGGGTCTTGCCTACAATGCCAGCTTTCTGACACCCTTTACAACAACATTTCTTCACAAAAGGCATTTTACATTGCTTCGTAATTTTTCCTTTGTATATGAGAAAGAAAATAAATGTTACTTCTCCCTTATCCAATATAATGCTCTTAATTACAAATTGAACAATCTATCATGACATTGCCTTTCTATCTTCATGCGAACTTGCTCAATTAGCATCTAGATACCTTGTGAAATAAAACTCAATGTACGTATTGTATTTGGTATTGTGTCTGTTAGGCCAGGAGTCACTCCAGTTTGGCAGAAAAATGATACGATTAATTTCATTAGGTAGCTATTGTTATATAGAAAGAATGTGACTGCTCAGTTCATCTTCTTGATGATTGTTCACATTCCAAATTCACCGAATTGTAGAGGATTAGGTGTCAACATTCCCCCCCTTAATCTGAAGGGATGTTGGTGAGTCCAAGCATCGTTCTGAACCTTTCAAGCTTTTCTCTTCCAAGCGCTTTGGTGAATATGTCTGCAATTGCTCATTTGTGGAACAATGACAGAGATGGATTGTTTTGGCCTCAACATGATGTCGGATAAGATGATATTTAGTATTGATGTGCTTTGTACGATCATGGAACTTTGGGTTCTTGGCCAACTTTATTGTAGAGGTGTTGTCAATCATGAGTGGAGTTGATTGTACTTGTTTTACCTACAAATCTTCAAGAATTTCCTGAGCCACAAAATTTCTTTCGTTGCTTTAGCTGCTACCACGTATTCTTCTTCTGTTGTGGAATCTGCTGGAACTGATTGTTTGCGTGATCTCCAAGAGACATCTCTTGATCCTGAATTAGATACTCCAGTTTCTTTGTCTCCATCGAAGTCTGAATCAGAGTATCCAATCAAGCTGAAGTCGTCCACCTGTGTATACTTGATTCCAAGGTCTTGAGTTCCCTTCACGTACCTTAGAACTCTTTTTGCAGCAGACCAATGTCCCTCACAAGGCTTTTGCATAAACCTGGAGAGGATTCCAACAGCAAATGAAATGTCTGGTCTGGTAGTAGGTAGGTAGTTGAGACTTCCTACAAGCTGTCTATACTTTGTTGCATCCTCAAATTCCTTTCCTTCAATAAATGTGAGCTTTAAGTTTTGTTCCATTGGAGTAGAAAGAGGATTGCACTCTGTCATGCCAAATCTGTTTAACAAATCTCCAATGTATTTCTTTTGAGAAAGAAATATGGATTTTGGATGTTGGGTTTCTTCAATGCCAAGATAGTAATGAACATAGCCCAAATCAGTCATTTCAAATCTTTTTCCTAATTCTTTCTTTATGGATGCAATATAACTTTCATTGTTCCCTGTCATTAAAAGATCATCTACATATACCACAAGATATACAACTGGTTTGCCAACTTTCTTGACAAATAAAGTTGCATCATCAAGATCAAAATGATTGAAGTTGAGTTTCAGAAGATGCTCAGTTAGTTTTTCATACCAGGCTCGTGGTGCTTGTTTGAGGCCATACAAGGACTTCACAAGTTTGCATACTTTATGTTCATGTCTTTTCACAGCAAATCCTTCAGGCTGGGACATAAAAACATTTTCTTTTAGATCTCCATTCAAGAAGGTAGTTTTTACATCCATTTGATGGACTTTCCAACCGTTCTGAGCTGCTAGTGCAAAGAGTGTCCGGATGGTGGCCCATTTTGCTGTGGGGCAAAAGTTTCCTCATAATCGACCCCTTCCTTCTGTGCAAAACCTTTTGCCACAAGCCTAGCTTTGTGCTTGTCAAGTGAGCCATCAGCTTTGCACTTGTTCTTGTAGACCCACTTGCAGCCAATTGGTTTGGTTCTGGAGGATCAACCAGCTTCCAAGTGCCGTTCTTTATGAGGGCATCATACTCCTTTTGAATTGCTGCTTTCCATTCATCATGAGAAGCAACTTCTTTAAAGGAAGTTGGTTCAAAATCTGTAGACAAGTTCAATTCACAATCATAAGAAATATCCATATCAACAGGTGAATTAGAGTCATCTACATCACCTCCATTTTGTTGGTTTGAATTTCTAGTTCCTGTTTTTCCAATTTCATCAGGATGAACACTTTCAAGTGTCTTTGTCAACCACTTTTGGGGACCTTTCTGAGATGGTCTAGACTGCTCTTTTGATTGATTTGGGACTGAATCAAGATTGAGTCTCCCAATTCTATCAATTACATCACTTAAAGCATCATCCGTTGTTGGAGTTTCAGTCGGGGGAGAGTATTCTTCAGAAGAAGATTCCACATGTTGATCTAGTATAGGAACCCCCCCTTCAAGATGTGGAATCTAACTATCAAATTCTTGAAATGATTTTGTTTTTGTGAATCTATCCAAGCGATCAAGTTGCCGCTCAACAACATTGTCAGATTTGGATGATTCAAGAAAAATTACATCTCTAGATATAACAAAATTTTTATTTGCTTCATCATAGAGGCGATATGCTTTGGAGGTGTTTGAATACCCCAAGAAGATACACTTATGACTTCTAGCACCAAGTTTGTTTCTATGTACCTTTGGTATCAAATCATAATAGGTGGAACCAAAAATCCTGAGATGTCTTACCGAAGGAACATGTCCATACCACAATTCATAAGGAGTCTTGTTTCTTATAACATTAGATGGACATCTATTCTTTATATATGTAGCACATAGAACAACATCAGCCCAAAACATTGTCTTTACATTTTTGAAGAAAAGCATGGATCGTACCATATTCAAGATTGTTCTATTCATTCTTTCAGCTACACCATTCTGTTGGGGATTATAAGACACAATTGTTTGATGTTTGATCCCATGTTGACAAAGATAGTTTTCAAATTTATTTGATGTATATTCTTTTCCATTATCATTGCAAATAGACCCAATATGAGATTGTGCATCATTTTCAATCCATTTATGAAAATTCTTGAATGTTTAAAAAGCATCAGATTTGTTCTTCAATAAATAAACCCAACACATTCTGG